>BDDC01000462.1:16046-33048 GCA_001662425.1 Chlamydomonas sphaeroides
CCCCAGCGCCCACCTTGCCGCCAATGACGCACACGCGAGGCACCACGTTCTTGCGCTGCGCGGGGGTCATCTTCTTGATCTGCGGGGTGTCGACGAGGGGGCGGGCGGGTGTGACAAGGGGGGCGAAGGCGTGTTCGTGGGCGCCCGGCAGGCGAGCACGGCGACACGAAGGACAGCGAGCCGCGGAGCAGCCCCTCACATCTCACATGCCCACCGCCCGCATGCGTGCGGTTGCACGTGAAAGCGGTGCGGCCGGCCCATTCGTAGCGGCAGAGGTCATGCCGGAGATGTTCACCTCACAAGCACCACGTGTACACCCCGTATCACCGCTTTCGAACATGCCCATGGTGTGCCCAGACATCGCTCCTGAGTTAACATGTTCATGGCGTGTCACGACACGCTGCGTGCCGCACCTGGTCGTAGCGGTAGATGATGCCCAGCACGTTGAGCAGCTGGCGCTTGTACTCGTGAATGCGCTTGACCTGGATGGGGCAGGGCATGGGGTGCAGGGAGGGCGAGGAAGATGAGAGGGTCCTCCATGGACCCCACACGCCAGATCCTGGGCCCCAACCCCGCCGTTCTTTCCTGGCTTTTCTCCGCCCTCCCCGCCCTCCCTGCCCTCCCGCCCTCCCCCGGGGCCGCACCTGGATGTCGAACATGGCGTTGGTGTTGACCTTGATGCCTGCGGGCCAGAGGGGCAAGCGGGGCAGAGGGGCAAGGGACAGGGGCAGGACAGCGGGGGCAGGGTAATTGGCACGGAGTTCCCGGTTACCGGCTCCTGCCCTGGTGCCGCTGGTGCAGGCCCCGCTGGCCCGCCCGCCGCCCGCCCCATCTTCCGCCGTGTCCCACCCGTCAGGCGGAGGATCATGGCGGCGGCCTTGATCTTGGCCGTCTGCTTGACGGCGCGCCACTCGGCCTGCAGGAGGAAGTCACAACAGCGGGGGGCACAGGGACCAGACGTCAGCGACCACGCCAAGGGCTCGTGGCGGGCAAGGTAGGTGGCAACCAAAGCACCCACGCCATATACGGCCGGCCGCGGCACACGGGTGGCAGCAGCTTCCCCCCGGTGCCTTCCCCCGGCCGCAGCTTCCCCCGGTCGCGGCACACGGGTGGCAGCAGCTTCCCCCCGGTGGCAGCCGCTCCTACGGCCCCCTCCTACCTGGAAGGCCGGGTCGTCGGCGCTCTTGGCGAGCTCGCGCAGGTTGTCCAGGTGCAGGATCCAGTCGTCGTTGCCCAGGCGCTTGGTGATGAGGTTGCGCAGCGGCGGGTTGCAGAACGCCAGCCAACGGCGCTGCGTCACACCTGCGAATGTTGGGGGGACGGGAAACCGGAGCGAGGGGTTGGAGCGCGTGCCGTGGGAGGATCATCGGGCAGCGTCGGGCGGCGGCATGCGGCATGCCCGGCGCCGCCCTTCCCTGCGTTGGCTGCTGGCTGCTGCTGCTGAGGGCCACTTGGGACCCGCCCGTTGATTTTGGCTGTTCTGGCCGCAACGGCGGCGTCCTAGTCCAGGCATCCGTGTCAGCAGCCAGGGCTGCCCCCAGCGCGGCTCGCACCGTTGGTCTTGTTCTGGAACTTGTGGGGCCACAGGTCGTAGAACTCCTTGAAGATGGTGTCCTTGATAATCTCCGAGTGGATGGCGGCCACACCGTTGACCGTGTGCGAGGCCACCACCGCCAGGTACGCCATACGCACCACCCTGGGGGGAACAAGGGCAGGAATGAAGACAGGGAAAGATGAGGGCACGAAGCATGATTCGGACGTTCCTCAACCGTCGCCCGTGACGTCATGCGCAGCACTGTGCGGCTCACGCCCCCGCCGTAGAACCGTCAACCCGCTGCGAGAAGGGTCGGCCAGCCGGCTGACGGCTGCACAGAAACAACTCTGTGACGCGCTCGGCCGCTCGCCTCCCTCCCAGGTCCGCTGCGACCAGGGTCGCTCCGCCAGCCGCGCTAGAATCCTGCGGCTTCGCCCAACCACCTTGCCCCGCCGCCTGCCATGCCGGCCGCCGCCCCGCGCTTGTCTCGCGCGATGTCTAGCTGGCTGCTCAAGAGGCACTTCCCAGCTCCTGGGCGACCCGATGTATGCGTGCAGGGTGCCGACGCCGTAACCCATCCTGCTAATTGCCGCAGGCCACAAAACCGATCGCCCCAGGCCCCTCCCTGTTCTGCCCCGGCCCTGCCGCGCCTCACTTCTCGCCGTTGGCCTGCTCCTCGATGATGGACATGCGGCTGATGCGCTCCCAGTCGTCACCGTACTTGTTGCGCACCTGGCAGCAGGCGGGGGGAAAGGGAGACCAGGGGGCGGGCAGGTCGGATCGGGGGAGCGGGTAGGCGGCGAGGGCATCAAGGCCCTGCTTTGCCGTGGTGACCCAGCTTCACCTGACTGCCATGTGGCTCGCAGCTGCGCGGCTCCCCAATGCAATGTTGGGCCGCACCGCCACCTTCCCTTCCCCCGCTGCCCCACCGTCTGCAGGAAGCGCCAGTTGATGTCGTAGATGATCTGCATGTGGCGCGGCAGCAGCTTCTCCAGCAGCGGCACTGGCCAGCGCTCCAGCGCCTCGGGCAGCACCGTGTGGTTGGTGAAGGCAAACACCTGCGAGGCGCGGTCGGGGGCGGGGGCGGTCAAGGGCAGGCAGGGAGAGCCGCGGGCGAGCCCGTCCTGGTGTAGTCGTCGCGGCGTTGCGGCCGCCCTGGTCCCAACCCCACTGCGCCAACGCCACTCCGGATACCGTCCGGCCCACGCTTTCACTGCCGAGCACGCGCTGTTGGTCCCTGCACCCGCCCCTTCCGCCCGCACCTTGCAGCAAATGTCCCAGCTCTTGGTCCAGCCCAGCTTGTTGTCGTCCATCAGCTGGCGCATGAGCTCCGCCACCGCAATGGTGGGGTGCGTGTCGTTGAGCTGGAAGGCCACCTTGTCGGGGAACGACTCCCAGTCGTCGGGGTGCGCGTCGCGGTAGCGGCGCACGCAGTCCTGGGGCAGCGAGGAGCGCGAGCGAGGATGGGAGAGGGCTGGCGGGGTTGCGCGCATCGGCCCAGCTCACAGCCCCCGGCCGCGCACTCGTCCTACAGCCGTGCAGCCGACGCAGGTGAGCGCAGCAGCTGGCGCCATTTCATGGCCCCTGCATCCAGGGGGGCTTGGGCCAGCGCGACCCCTGCGCTCCGTGTCTCTCCCCGCCGCTGCCGCACCTGGATGGTGGCGGACACGAAGAAGTGCTGCTGCTTGAGGCGCAGCTCCTTGCCCTCGTAGGTGCGGTCGTCGGGGTAGAGCACCGAGGACAGCGTCTCGGCGCGCTGCTTGGACAGGATAGCGGCCACGTAGTCACCTAGGATGGGGCGGGGAGGCGGGGACCGTGGGGAGGTGGTCAGGCCCTGCAGGCACCCTGGCAGCTTCCACACGGCCACCCCGGCACACGCCCGGCCTGTGCCTCCTCGTCCCTGGCTACCCGCCCCATCCACGGGAAGGCCTCACGGTACCATCCTTGCCGACGCCCTGGCACCGACCCGAGCGACCTTGCCCGCGCCCACCCGCCCCCCTCCCCTGCCCGCTCCTTCCCCCGCATCCCCGCGCCCCACCCGTGTTGAAGGCCTCCAGGTCGAACTCCTTGGCGGGCTTGGCGGCCCACAGGCGCAGGTTGATGCAGTTGCGGGTGCCGAAGCCGGGGATGGGGTTGTCGTACGCCACGGCCGTCACCTGCGGGGCACCACGGACGTCCAGGAGAGCGCGTCATGCACGACGATGCGTAGAGCAGCGCCCCAACAGCGGACTCCATGGGTGCGCTGCCGCAGGACAACCGCCCAGCCCGGCGCCGCTCCTCCTGCCGCTCCTCCTGCCGTCGCCCGCCGTCCTCACCGTCTCGCCCGCGTTCCAGCGGAAGATCTGCTTGCCGTCCTCGTTGACGACCGAGACGTGGCCGAAGAACTTAATGGGGTACTGCACGATGAGGCGCTCAATCTCCCAGGGGTTGCCGAAGGTGAGCCAGTAGTCGGGCTGCTCGTGCTGGAAACCGTTCTGGATGGTCTGTGGGGCGGAGGCGGAGGCAGGGGCGAGGGGAGGGCAGGAGAGGATGAGGGAGGCAGGGATAGCGCCTCTGGCCTCTGGCCTGTGGGGGCGTGCGCTTGGGGTTGCGCTCCACGGGGCCACTGGAAGCGGGCCAAGCAGGGCAGGCGCGTCGCGAGCCTGCTGCGCTACGGCATGGGCCGTGCACGCAGGGGCTTCCCCAAACGTCTCAGCCCGGCGCGGGCCCGCCTTGACTTCGCACTCCCGGACCACGGCTCCTCCCTGCTGCGAGCCCCGTAATGTTAAGCAAACAGATCCTGCTCTACGCCCTCGTGTCTCCACGGCTGCGGCCCTCCCACGCCAATGGCAGCGCTTCCATGTCAGCAGCATCCTTGCCCGCCCCACGCCCCCCCTTCTCGCCCCGCGGGCCCCACCCCACACATGGCCGCTCCAGGCCAAGCGGGGCAGCAAGGCACGGTCCCGGTACCAAGGAGCCCATCTGCACGCTCCGAGGCAGCGAGGCTGCACGCCAGGCGCGGGGGGCACCCCATCTCACCTGGTGCCCGCACACCCTACCACGGGCGACCCTGCGTGACCTCGCCCCCGCGCTCTTTCCCTGCCGCCGCCTTTTTCAGCCCATCCCCTGACCACCCCCGCCATCCAGGGCACGCGCACGGCACGGCACAACACATGTACATGTGTCGTACCTGGCGGAACATGCCGTACTGGTAGCGGATGCCGTACCCCCAGGCGGGCAGGTTGAGGGTGGCCATGGAGTCCAGGAAGCAGGCTGCCAGGCGGCCCAGGCCTCCGTTGCCCAGGGCAGCGTCGCGCTCCAGCTCCGACAGCGTCTCCAGGTCGTAGCTGCGAGGAGCGGATGCGGGTGTGGGGTGTTCATATTCAAGGAATTGTATTTGAGTAACACGCAACACTATCTCAACGGTGTGTTCCGAAATCGGTGTGTGTGGGTGAGAGAGGAGACGCAGTGCAGTGTAGCGCAGGGTGCGGTGAGCGCGCTGCCTCCGGCCGCCCAAGAAAAGAGAATGGGCAGAAGGACCCGACGGGTCGTAGCTGCGCGGAGCGTGGGTGTGGGGTGCGGGATATGGGTGCGTGGGTGAGAGGGCATGCAGTGCAGTATAGAGCGCGTGCGGTGAGCGCGCTGGCTCCGGCCAGCCGAGCACAGCGAAGGGGCTGAGGGTGCAGGGGCAGGTGGGCATGCGGCTGGGGGCATGGGGGCTGACGGCCACCTCAGGTCAGCAACAGGTCAGGGCACAGGCGCGAGCATAACAAGAACAGGTCGGGTGTGCAAGGGAGCTGCCCCACGCTCCAGCTCTGTCGGCAGCTGGTTGTACCGACACATGGAGACGTCAGTTGGACACCCCAGTCCCTGGCCCGCGCTCGGCCGTCATGAGCGCAGCACTCGCCGCCGCAAGCAGCAGCTGCTGCTCGCCTCGCTAAGGACAGGGCTGGCGGCGCCAGCAGGCGGTGGCCTCCTCCGCTGGGCCCATCCCGGAGCCCGCTCGCCCTGCCCCTGCCCCCCCCGCCCGCCGCGGCACCTGCCTGCCCTCCGCCCCTGCCCATCCTGCCACAGCTCCACCTCGCCTGCCCCGGCCGCGCCTCCCCGTGACCGAGGCCGCAATGGGCCGCCACTCCCCTGCCACTGCCCTGGCATTGGCGCCCGACGAGCCATGCGCGCTCTGTTCGGCCCCGCCCATTCCCCACCTGCTCCCGCACTTGCAGTGCAATCGTGCCCCAGGACCCCGAGCCGTCCTCACACACACAGCACACGCTTTCCCCCCTCCTTCATCCCGTGTTATTCCCTCGGCCTCACCCCAGCTCGGACAGCGCCTCCGTGTAGGCATCCTTGATGTCCAGGTTGTACAGCGTGTTGAGCAGCGAGCGGCCCATCAGGAACTCCATAGACAGGTAGTAGACGCGCTTGGGGTCCTTCTCCCTGGGGAGGGGAGGAAGAGGGGAGAGGAAGCGGGGGGAGAGGGCAGGCATGGCAGGGGGCTTTCGGCAGGGGGGGGCTCGGGGGCTCAGGGCGTGCGAGGGAGGGTGTGGGGCTGTGCCTTGCGTGCCTGGACCGCGGGGCTGAGGGGGCTCACTTGAACCAGGTCTGCGTGTCGTTCCAGCGCTCGATGAGGCGGTCACGCAGCGAGAAGGCGGTGGCCTGGTAGGCCTCGAAGTTGTCGAAGTTGACGCGCGAGCGGGCCATGGTGTACTCGACGTGGTTGACGATGTCCTCCTGGATGCTCAGGACGTCGTTCTTCATGTACGTGTCTGTGGCGGCAACAACGGCAGGATGTAGTTTGGGTGGGCTGGGGAGCTGGGGCGGGAGGGAAACCGTTGGAGGGGGCCGCTTGGGGCGTAGGATGCGAGGTGGGGTTTCCGGGAAGCAGGCTCACTGCACATAACGCTCACGGAAAACCGGGCGGCTACAGCCCGAGTGCCTGACGAGCCCTTCGGTGCCTCAAGATGATTGTGATCATCGTGATGAGCTTGGTCGCGTTTGGTGAGTTGCTGGCGCCGTCGGTCGACGGCATCCCCAAATGATCGCGAAGCCGAAAGTCCGCAGATACCCCCAACGACCAATGTAGGGGTCTCGTGTGGTGTAGGGCTGCTGTTTGCTCACCCATGAGCGTGTAAAGGCGCGCCTTGCCGGACTGGCCCTGCCCCTGCGCCTCGAACTTGGGACGGCTGACGTCCGTCGTGCTCGGCTTGCTGCGAAGGAGCACGTCGAGCGCCTTCGCGGCATCCGCGGCCTGCTCCTCGCTGAGCTTGCCACCCGACTGGGTGCGCACGTAGAAGCGGTCATTGATGCGGCCCTCGTCGCCCTCGACGACGGCCTTGCCCACGTCCACACCGAGGTCACGGAAGAGAGCCTGGCCAAGGATGCAAGGTCACAACTGAGCGTGTCGATAAGAACCCCAGAGGCATGTCGTTGCCGACAGCAATCGCGGCGGCCCTAACGTCTTGGCCCGCTCCCAAATACGTGGGAGCATCATTTAGCATATCCCAAGCAGTGCCGACGAGCACCAGCTCGCAGTCACGTTTTCCTCCCATGAGATTCACCGTGGTGGCGGTCAAGAGACCCGGCTTGCTCGGCCCCTGCACGATCAGGACCGTGTAGCTGGCATCGCTGCTGTTGTCCACCGTGATCTTAACGTCGGCCGACGCAGGAGACTCGGGCGCCGCGACGCGAGGGGGCTGCGGAACGCTGCGAGCGCCGGGGCTGGCCACCGTGCGACGAACTGGCGCGACCGTCTTCGCGCGAACTGCAGGCACCGGAGCAACGGGACCCGACACGCCCGCAGGCGTCGGTCGGGCCGCCGCTGCCGGGGCCTTCAGGCCCTGGCGAAGGGTCGCTGCCATCTGCTTCCGAGAGCTCAATAGGTGTTGCAATAGGCCGAACCCAGCAGCAGCGAAGTATGTAATAGAACTACCTATGCAACGTATATGGTAGACCAGCTCCGACTTGCAACGTTGGACTGTTGCGCCAGCCCGCGATTCCATACACACACGCGCGCTTTATCCCTCGGCCATCCCCGCCCCCGCCTCGAACCCCCGGGTGCGACAGTTCAGCATGCATGGCCTCAGGATTGTAGCCGCTTACTACCATCGTCTTGATTACGTGCAGTAGGCCGCAGTGTATCGCCGCCGAGGCTGTGCCAGGCGGTTGACGTCATGGGAAAGCCTCCCACGGCAGCAGGCAGGCAAAGGCATGCCGCTCCGACTGGCCCCAGCCTGCGGCATGCTTTTTCGCACAGCGCTCGCCCGACGCGGACCCATGCCCGGGCGCGAGGCGAGGAAGGGTAGCAGGTGAATGAGGGAAAGGAGGCGAGCGAGGCCAAGGGGGTGGGCGGCAGGTCCGATAGCAACGGGTGAAAGGGCTAATTTCCACGCTGATTCTTTAGTAGAAGGGCTGACGATGGTTCGACCCAAACCCAATGCCCACCTTGGGCAATGCGCACCTTACGCCCTGCATGCCGCTGCACCGCAGCCCCGCAGTGGGTCCAGCTGCACTAGGCGACGGCCTGCTGAGGGCCCAAGTCTGTGCGAGAGGCGCTGGAGCCCACTGGGCCCTTTGACTGTAGAACCCGCGTGAAAAGGTACCTGAGGCGACCGCCAGTACTGGAGCTAGCCCACTGGGCCTAGGGAGCTGCTAGCCGTGCAGGTGACGCGGCAGCACGAGTCCCGCTGAGCTCCGCGCGCGGGTCCGGCCTCCGAGGGCTATGTGAGTCCCGGGGCTGCCAGATCTGGCGGTTGTCTCAGGTACCCTCCACCGACTTCCACGCTGCTTCTACAGTCAAGGGCTACGCCAGAGTCGCTACGACATCCCGGGCCTAGTGGGCAGCGCTCCCGTGCCACGCGCGGCCCCCGGGCTGCCGGAACTCGGCGGTTATGATGCCAGGTTCAAGCACTGACCTTCGAGCGAGGCTACAGTCTGGAGGTCCTCCGCTCCTCCCTGCTCAAGGGGGGCAGGCGCACAGGGCCTTTGCGCTGGGCAGGCGGGAGCCCCTGCAATGCCTTGGGCGTGCGCTGCGCTGCCTCAGCTGTCAGCAAGGTCTTCTCTGACGGTGACCCTGATGTCATATTGAGGGTGAATGCCGTCACAATCTTGCTCCTCGGACGCAGGCAGCTAGGTGCTCGGCACGGCGTTGCCAGGGGCCAGCTCCACCCATGAGAACTCGGTGCGACGCGAAGGAGCTCGCGGCTCCGGCTAGCACACGCTCGGGTACACAATGCTGATTGTACAGCGGCTGGCACATGGCATGACACCAGGCTCCCGCCTAGCATGCGCCCGGCCGGACGGCGGGTGCCGTCGGTGCCGATCGCTGGCTTTTATTGCTGTTTTATGACAGGGAATCTGGTGTGACTGCAACACAACCGCCGAGTTGGGAAGCCCAGGGGCCTGTCATTCAGTGAACGGAAGTGAGGGGTCGCCATGACGTGTGGTAGCGCCGACGGCGCTGGCTAGCGGGTAGCGGCTTGGCGGTCAGCGTGAAGGAAAGGGCGTCGGAGAGACCGGAGCCGGCATGAAGGCGCCGCCAAGCAAGGCCCTGGGCACAACAGCTTCGCTGACGCGCTTGACACGATGCGTCGATAATCGGCGGTTATGATGCAGGCACATCAAATTCACAGCAGGTTCATGTGTGAACGCCCTGGACGTACGCCGCCAGAGCGCCTTGGCGTCTAGTCCGGTGTTGGTGTCCGGCTCCCGAGCCACCGTCGTCGTTGACAGCGGCAGAATGGAGGCATGCAACCAAGATGCGGGGCCGTTTGTTGGTGGCTGCTTGGGAAAATGCAGCCGGGCTAGGGATGAGTACCCTTGCCACGCAGCGGAGGGCGGGGCGCCGCGTGAGAGCCCAGGGCGGCCTAGCTTGCCCGCGGCGCGCAGCCCACACGGTGGCGCAGCAGGGCGCAGCGCACACAAGCGATGGGCGAAAGGTAGAGTCGGAGGTGCCGCGTCCGTTGCTCTGTGTTCCAGAAGCGTCCGTCCGCATCAATGAGCGCCCGGCGCCGTCATGCCTCCCCCACATGTGAGTCACTCGCCACGATCCATGAATGCGAGGGTGCTTATTCGCACATAGCACGGCGTGACGCGCGACGTTGCAACGGCCCCGCGCCTCGCCGCCGCGCAGCACCTCATGGCGCCGTCCCACACAGTCCACAACACAGCATATCACCACCAACTAGGTGGCGCGGAGGCAGAGGCTCCTCCCGTCCCCCACCTCCACCTCCACCCAACACACACGCACACAGACACACACACCTTGGCGCTGCTGCAGCCCGGCTGGTCCCGTTGGGGTGCCATGCGCCGCCCCGGGTGCAGGGGGGCGGGCATCCAGCCAGAGCCGCCGCGACCGCCCATGCAGCCACGCCCCGTCCATGCCGCTCCATGCCGCTCCATTGGCGCCCATGTCACAGCCCATGGCAGCCTACCCGCAGCCAACGTGCCAGCATGCAATTGCACTTCAGTCGAGGTCACGGCAGCACAGCGCACCCATCACAGCTCGTCAGATGAACATGTGCCTACGTGCCCACTACGTGCCAAGTACGTGCCAACTACGTGCAAGTACGCTCCGGCTCGCGCCGCGCGCCCCCCCCCCTCCGCCCCGGCAGGCGCGCCCGCCAGGCGTCCCGCCAGGCCAGTGAAGCGCCTCAGCTGCCGGTGCCTCCAGCTCCGTGTCATCACCCGGCCCTGCTACTTAAACGCGGCCGCACTGGGCAGGCGCGGCCGCGACCCCCACCCCTCACATACACACATATGGAACACGAGCACGCGTGCTTGCGCAGGTCAGAGCGGCCGCGCGCCAGCTCGAGAGGCGGGGCCGGGCGCCCGCCCGGCCTCATGGCGGAGGCGCGGAGGCGGCCCAGCCCCTTCACATTTATTGTCAACCGCCAAATGGGACGGGGCACTCAACAATCCTAGCACAGCCGGTCCGCCTCGAGGCCACTTGGTCGCTGCCAGCAACACGCGGTCGAGGCCGCGGTCCTGCGTACGCCGGCTAGGTCCGTGCTGCCTCCAGGCAGGCAGGCAGGCGGCCGAACCGCCCCAGCGCGCCGCGAGCCGAAGGCTACCTCAGGCAACACCTTGATGCGACCCAAGACTCCAAGATGCAAGAAATGCCGGCCCCCGCCCTATCATACTTGGTTGCTCATTCTTGGCATGGCCTGCCAGGTCCTGCAATGGTAGCCTACTATCAAACGCGACTCGCGGCGCCAAGTGCCGCAGCCCAAACGCCGCTCCGCTCTCCGCCGCAGCCCAAACGCCGCTCCGCTCTCCGCCGCAGCCGCGCACAGCTTTGCGGCAGCCCGTGCGCGTGCAGCGGCGGTGGGGTGGTGACTGGTGAGTACGAAGGCCACCCTTTCCCCCGCGGCAGGGCCTGCGCAGTTGCAGCCGCGCCGAGTTTGGCAGTCTTGCCAATCACGTAAACGCATGCGCAGAGTCCGGTGCGAGGATGCACACCGCCCCATCAGGCAAGACTCAAGATGTGCCGCCCTAATCCACCAGGTCGCGCTACCCATCCGCTCGAGGATCCCACGTACGCACGCGCGCATGCGCAGCTCTCGCCCAGGGCCGGTGCCGAGCACGACCAGCCGGCGCCGGGCCAACGGAACTCCACCCACCATGGGTACTCTCTTTGTGTGACGCGTCTTTGCCGGCGCGGAAAACCTGGCCCTAGCCCGCTCGCCCCCGCAAGGCCTGACGGGGGCGGGCGCTCGGGGAAAACACTTTCCCCTGCAGCAGCGGCCGCAGCAGCAGGTGCGTTCGTTTGTGCTGCGGCAGAAGCAGCAGCCAACCTGCGGCCGCAGGACCATAGCCGCGACTGGCAATCCAGAGCAGCGCTCCGACTGCAGCCCCTGCCTCCGGTCGCTCTCGCTCCAACGCTCGCACACGCCTCCCGGCCACTCCCACGCCTGCGGCGTCCGCGGCGACACATTCCGTTCCTTATTGGGTCGGGGCTCGCGAAACACGCGGCGCCTGGCCGCGACACATGAACAACGGCGCGGCCACATACGCGCACCACTAGCCGACAGGAGCTTCTTGCACACAACCCGAGCTAACCCACCGCCACCTGCCACCCACCCATCAACACCACCGACTAACAGCAGCGCAGCTCCGCTCAGGCACGCCAGCTTCATCATGATGCCCTGCGAGGCGCGGTTCCGTCAAAGCGAACCGCAGCCCCCGGTGCTACATGGGGCCCCATGGTTGCCTGCGTCAACCGCCGCGCATCGCGCCGTACCGGTATCCAGGCGGGCGCTAAGGGTATGCGTGCCCCGCCACGCCCCTGGCGGCCCGGCCCTAGGCCCCCTCGAGACGCGCGACCCCCGGGTCGCTCTTGCCTATCTAGGTCGACTGCGCCGCGGCGGTGCCGACAGCCTTCGACTGCAGCCCTTCAACTAGAGACCCTTCGGCTTGGGACCTTCGGCCACAGCCCTCCGGTCTTCTGCCCTGCGGGCCAGCCCTCAGTTCTCAGCCCCTAGACACAGGCCGGTCCGTGCCGCCGCCGCTGCCGCTACCGCCGCCGCCGCCGCTGGGTGCGCTGCCCTTGAGCGCCGACTTGAGCCCCGGCGTCGGCGCCGCCGTCACCAAAGACGAGCGCCGGGCCTTGCCGCTGGGCGAGGACGGCGGCTGCGGCCGCGGCGGTGGCTCGCCATCGGGCCCAACGGCGCCAAGGCTCAGGCTGCTGCGCCTGGCGGTAGCCGTGTTGAGGCTGGCTGCGTTGACGCAGGTGCCGCTGTTGGCCCGCGTGATCTCGCCATCGCTGACGGCGCCGCTGGCGGCGCCGTCGGAGGTCGCAGAGGCGGCGGCGGCCGCCAGCAAGCCGCGGACACGCGCGGCGGATGCGACGGTTCGGATGGCGGTGCGGACCCGGGCGCGGGTGGCGGCGGTGCCGCTCTGCCGAGGGGCACGGCAGGTGGGGGTCGGAGGGCGCGGCGGTTGGGGCACATAGCGCATGGCGCAGGGCAGGCGCGGGGCGCGGAGCAGAGGGATGGAGCCGGAGCTCTGAGCGCGTTGCTCGAGCGACAGCAGCCGCCGACCCAGCGCCGCGAGGGATGCAGCAAGCAAGGGGTTAGGGCGGACCACGCGAGCAGCAACATGAGAGCAATCGGGCGGGGCTCACCGGCTCCCTCGCCGCCTCGCCGTCGCCGCCGGCCGCTGGCGCCGCCGCCACGGCCGCCGCCGCCGCCGAGCCGAGGGCCGGGCTGGCGCCGCCACTGCCGGTCTTCCGCGAGCCGCCGCCGCCGCCGCGGCCCATCGCGCTCGACCCCAAGCCGCCGCCGCCGCCCGTGGATCCGAGGCCGAAACTCGTTCCCGAGGCATGGCCGCCGCCGCCGCCACCGCGGATGCCGAGCAGCTGTGAACGCGCCGTCATGTTGCTGGCGGCGGCGGCGGAGCCGATGGGCGCCGGCGACGGCAGCGGCTGAGCCACGATGCCCAGCACGCTGGCGGCGGCGGCGTCGCCACCGCCGGCTGCGGCCATGTGCTCGGACTGCGCTGCCCTGGCCTCCAGCCGCTCCAAGGCCTCGTCCTGGTGGGGGCGGGGCAGGGTTGCGGTGCGGGCTGGTCAGCGTTTCCTTGCGCTGGCTAGTCGCTGCCCCCGGGTTGCGACCTGCAGGGCTGCACTGCACGTTGGAGGCACCACGGCTTGGCGGGTGGCCTCAGCGAGGGCGGGGGCTACGGCAGCGGTCCGCGCCCACAGCGCCGGCCGCCGACGCAAAGCGCAATGACGCAAGCTGTACAATGCGTTTATGGTTGTTTCATTAGGCTGTAAGCCCGGGCATGGCGGTGTGTGGGGCCGCACCTGCTTGGCCACCAGCTCCAGCAGCTGGCTGACGGCGCCCTCGAAGGACGACAGCTGGGAGACCGCCTGAGGGGGCGGCCGGGGCGGGCGGCGTGGGCGCGGCGGTGCACCACACGCGGGGCCCCAGCACCCGTCACCCCTGTGCCCCTACTCGCCCCCACTGTCCCCTGCTGCACGTCCCCTCCCCCTCCCCAGCGCCCCACCTGCAGCAGCTGGTGCCACGACGCCCGCGGCACAAACACGCCGTCCGGCGGCGGCGGCGGCGGCGGCGGTGGCGGCGGCGGCGGGTGCCCCGTGCCGCTGCCCCGCGACCCGCGCAGACACACCATGCTGGCCCGCCGGCTGCCGGCCGTCGGCGTCGGCGCCGCTGAGCTGCCGGCGGCGCCGCCAGGGCCGCCGGGGAGGTACTCCGCGCCGCTGCTGTGCCGCGGCGGGCGGCGGGCGACGGGCGGGGCGCCGTGCGGCGACAGCGGCACCACGTCCTCCTCCTGCAGGCTCTCGACGCTGCCGCGCCGGTACCGGCCGCCGCCGCCGTGGGGGTTCCTGGCGCCGCCTTGGCTCTGGCCGCCGAGCGCGTGCAGGCCGCGGCCCGTGCGGGTGGAGATCCACTCCGGCGCCTCGCCTGCGGGCCACAGGCGCAGCGTCGTGCGCCGGATCACGGGACTGCTTGGACGGCTTGTCGGCAGTGCGCTCGCAGGCTACGGCACCTCGCAGCAGCCACCCCCGGAGCTGCCCAATGCAACCCACAGCGCTACACAGCGCTCAGCGAGCGAAAGCCACATGCGCGCCACAGCGCCGTCGCCCCGAGGGCTGGCTCGCATATGCACGCCACAGAACACACCGTCCGCTATGTTCACGGAACACACCGACGGCTGTGCCGGTATCGAAGCGGTGTACCCCGGCCCTCTGTACCTAGGCGTCTGCCGCCCACCTTCCGTAAACACCGCCTCGCCGTCGTCACCAATGGTCTGCGGCTGCGGCCCCGAGGGGGGCGCACCATGCGCCGGCGGCGGCAGATCGCCGGCGGTCGAGCTGTGCCGCTGGCGGCGCCACTGCGTCGGCGTGGGGCTGGCGGCGGGGGCGCCGCCAGCGTCCGTGGCGGGGACGGAGAGCGGGGGAGGTACGACGCCGGCCACGCTACGCCTGGACAGACGCAGGATGGAGGGCGGCGGCGGCGCGAGGGACGGGGTGGCGGCTTGGCACGGCGACGGCGGCGCGTCGCCGACAGGGGCCGGGGCGGCGGCGGCGGCCGAAGCCGGCGCCGGCGCGAGCTCCGACTGCTTCCGAAGCAACCAGCGCATGGGGTTGGCGCCCGTGCCGCCAGCAAGGGCGGAGGTGCCGGAGGCGACTGAAGCGTCGTCGGCGCTGCTCTGCCGCCTGACTTTGGTACCCACAGGCGGTGGCGGCAGCACCGGCGCCGCCGCCGTTGGCGACGGCGCGCGCTCGACTGCCTCCGCAATGGGGCCCGGGCCTGCTGCGCGGCCGGCGGCGGCATTGGCGGCGGCGGACGCCGCCGCCGCCTCGACGGCGGCGTCTTGCCAGCCCGGGTCCCCTGCGATTGCCGCCGCCACCGCCGCCGCCGCGGCGGAGGCTGCGGCCGAATGCCCCGGCCCGGGCACCGCCGCCACCGCTGCCGTCGCCGCGGCCGTCCGCGACCTAGCCGGACTGTCTTGCAGCAGGCGTGCCGTGGTCAGCGGGCTGGCAATCGAGGATTGGAACCGCTGCAGCATCGTGACGTCACCGCCGTCGCTACCCCGCAGGCCGACGGCGGCGGTTGCTGGCCTGACGCCGACATCTGCCGCCGCCAGGCCACCGCCGCCGCCGCCGGCAGCGGCCGCCGCCGTCGCAGGTCGGCCGTCGGCCGCCGCCGCTGCTGCCACGGGCGCGAGCAGCGGCGGCGGCGTCGGCAGGTCGAGCCGGCGGCTGGCTTGGCGCGACACCGCGGCGCCGCTGCCTCGACGGCTGGCCGCCGTTGACGTCAGCCCCGAGCCGGCGCCGCTGGGCCCCCCGTCAACGGATCCGGCGGTCGAGGAGCGCCGCCGCCCTCGTCCAGTGCGTGGCTGGCGCGGCGCCAGCCACTGCAGCGACTCAGCGTCTTGGTGCGGCACAAAGCCGCCGTCGACGTTGCCACCGCCGCCAGCAGCGGCGGCGCTGTCAGGTGCCAGCGCCGCTAGGTTGCTTATCGAGTCTTCGGCCTGTAGCCAGAACGCCATGGAGCGGCGGCGGGATGAGCCGTGGCCGATGCCACCGTCAGGCCCGGCGGAGGCGGCCTTGACGACAGCGGCGGCGGTGGCAGCCGCCGCCGCCATCGCCGCCGCGTCAACGGTGGCGCCCGCCGGCGCCAGAATGCTGGCGCGCCGCGTTGGTGCGCGCTTGCCCGCCGCCAGACGGGAGCCGGCTGGCGACGGCGGCGCCAGGACCAGCAGCGACGGCGAATGCAGTTCCGCCGGCGGCGGGAGGCCGACGGCGGCTTCAGTATGCGGCGGCGGCGGCAGCGCCGCCGCCGGAGCCGGCGAGGGGCCGCGGCTGGGGAGCAGCTCCAGCGAGAGGCGGGGTATGGTGGGCGGCGTCCCCGCTGTCGCCGACGGTGATGAACCCTGCGGCGGCGCGCCGGCGTCGCCGGAGTGCCAGGCCGTCGGCAGCAGCTTGCCGTTCAGCGCCGACGACGGCCGCGAGCTCGCGCCCGACCCAGCAAGCTTCGCCACTGCCGCCGACGTCGGCCGCGCCGTCGATGTCGGCGGCAGCGGCGGCCGCGACGCTGACCCCGGCCGCGAGCCCGCCGACCCTGGCCGCGAGCCCGCCGCAGGTGCGCCGGCCGGCGGCGGCGGCGCTGCCGCCGCCTTCTTGCCGCCGTTGTCGGAGCCACTTTCGCTGCCGGCGCCGACGCTGGCGGCGCCGTCGAGGTCGTCGACGGCCTCGTCAGGCCGTGGCCCGGCAGAGCCGACGCTGTCGTTGTCGCCGTCGTTGCGGCCGTCCCACTCGTCGTCGTCCGGGTCGTCGCCCTCGTGGTCCGAAAGCTCCAGCCACATCTTGCTCTTGCTCTGCGGGCGGGGCGGGCGGCGCAGGGTGACAGCGCAGCGACGGGCCGGGAGCAGCGACGCAGCGCCGGGGCTGCGGCTGGTGCGCCCCCCCCCGAGTGTGCACTCGCTTGCAGGTCGCGGAGCGGGGCAGGGAGCTGTCGTGCGGACACGTGCTGAGCGCCAGGCCGTAAAGGCCCAGGGCCCCTGGCGCTAGCGGAGCCGTCGTGCGGCGCGGCTGCTGGCGGACTGCGGAGAGGCCGCGGCCCGGAGCGCAACCATGAGGCCTGCGGCCCGGCGAGCTGTGGCGAGCCCGGGCAGTCGGGGCCCTGCGCCGCCCGTCCATGGAGCCCGGCGCATGCCCGCACGGCAGCACCGCTGCCACCAGGTGCCGCAGGGGTGGGGCCGCCCCCTCGTGCGCGGTGGCAGCCGCGCTTTGCCCCCCTGCCGACTGCTCCGCTCCTCGCTCCTGCCAGCTGGCGATGTGCCCAGCCAGCGCCCTTCCCAGCCCGTGCGTATGCTGGCAGCCTGGCCGGTGACCCCCTCCCTTCCAGCCCCTGCCGCCCTCCCCCCCTGCCACTGCCCCCTCCCTCCCTCCAGCCACTGCCCCCCTCCCTCCCTCCCAGTGCCCCCCTCCCTCCCTCCCAGTGCCCCCCTCCCTCCCTCCCAGTG
>BDDC01000462.1:39050-58386 GCA_001662425.1 Chlamydomonas sphaeroides
CCTCCCCGACCCGACCCGCCGAGGGCGCAGTGCCCCATTCCCGCCCCCGTCCGGGCACGCAGCCCCCAGTCCCATTTCCTGGCCCCGCCGCCCAACCTGCGACTTCCGCCGAGCTCCGGGCTGGTGCCCGCCCGCATCTGGCCGCTGGACTCCCCCTCCATCCGCATCGTCTAGCCAGTGGGAGATGGCGCTGCTCTTCTCGCGTCCTTTGGGAGCATGTCCTGCGGTTACAGGGCAAGATGAGCGGAGGAACAGGGGTCAAGTAGTTGGGTGCGAACGGTAAAGCGCGAGGTGTAGCAGTGTTGTTCGTGCAACCTAACTCTACAGTATGTGGGCGGTTGCGCCTGTGTGCGTAGGCGTAGCACTCAGGGGCTCGTGGTGTCGGGGCTCAGAGCTCAGAGCTGTGCAGTCGTTGTGGTGCCGGGCTGTGCGGGAGTCCGGACCAGGGACAGGGAGGCGGACGCAGGTGGAGGCGCTTTGGGGGGCCGGGAGCGTGCCTGTTGTGGTGCCGGGTGTGGTGCAGGGGGGTTGAGTCAAGGACGGAGGGAGCAGGAGGTGGCGACCCAGGGGCGGAGCCGGGAGATGCGTGTGCCCAGGGCAAAAGAGCAGAGCGTAGCGCGTGTGGGGGTCGAGCAGGCGACGGAAGAGCGGCTGCAGTGCAGTCACCGCAACGCTTGGAGCGCGGCGGCGGGGCCAACGATGGCCGAAGAAAGTCGTGCGGCGATGGCATGGCCAGCTAGGGTTGCATAGTTCGGCCGGAGAACCCGGCCAGCAGACGCCCTTGTGCGGGCTAGGTGCGACGTGCTCCGGCAGGGTCGGGCCGATGTGATGTGGGCCGACCGGGGGTGCTGGCTTGTGGCGTGTTCGAAAGGCACGAAGGCGCGCCGACAAGGGCGGCTCTCACCAGGCCCCCTCAGCAGGCTGCGTCGGAGGTGCTGCTGCCGAAGACGAGCTTCCTGCGGAGGATATGGTTGGAGAGGTTACAGGCCGTCGCCGCAGCACCAGGTCTGGCCAGGTCTGGTCGCCGGTTGCGGCGTTCGACCCCCGCCCCCCTGGGCATGGTCGGGTGTTTGCCCGGCCTCCCCGGCACGGTTTGTGTTGTGAGCTACATCCCCAGCAGCTGCACGACGCTCTTTCAACCAGCAGAAGCATCAGGCCACCTAGCACGCGAGCCGCACCTGCTCAATACGCCTTGGGTCGTCGCTGTTCGTCCGCCGAGCTAGCTGCAGCGCCTGCTCCTCCCTTTCGTGCCACTTGACCTCATTTTCCTGTACAAAATAAAGGGGTAGCGGTCAGCGCTGGGCATGAACATGCGCTTACAGCGCTGCCTCGTGCCTGCAACCCCTTCACGCTGCACAGCTCACAAATTCATTGAGCTCCGCCTCAAACTGCGCCTGATGAAGGAACGCGACGGATGCGGCCATCGAGGCCGCTCAGTGCAGCCTCCTCAGCGCCAGGCCAAAGACTCCATTATATCCATTTTTCAGGCTGGCTGCGACAGCGCAGAAGCGCTGGCGATGCCCACCCGGCGCGTCCCAACAACGAACAAGACGTGCTGAACGTCAATGTCCTGGCGCTCAGCTACGTCCAGACGAAGTGATGTGTGTTGAGCGTTGTTTGAGGCAAGTCAGGAAGCGGACACGAGTCACAACTCGGGCAAAGCTCGAGTGAAAGTTTAGCTGAAGTTCGCCGTGTAAACCCCTGGCGCCGACCGCTAATGCGCTGGTACCTATGCTATACGCCCGAGGTAAGCGGAGTTAATGCATGGAAGAAACGCGACTAGGCGAGTGCGCACATACATGACTCAACGTCGCCCCAACGCGCCAGAGTTCCACAAGAGGAAGGACTGCGTAAGTAATGAACTGTGTCAGCGAAAGGTAAGCTTCGGGGACAGGTGTACTGCTTAAGTCCGCACGCACGTGCGTACCACCAACCCCGAGCTGGACGGCGCTAGAGCCGGGGAACTCGGTCTTTTTTTGTGGGGTTCAGTTGGAGGGGTTCTTGCCATGATACGAGGAGGACTTGCACAAAGCATTCATGTTCGACGCAGCCGCACGCCATGGTCAGGCACGCCTGCAGGCCCTGTGGAGACAAGTGGGGCTGAGAATTCTTACCAGTACGTCCCCGTCCAAATGAGTAAAGGCCCCCCCTCCCTCACCCTGCCTCCATCTAGGGCTGCCGGCCGGCCCCCGAGCCCCGACCATCGGGGCCGCATGCAGCAGAGCGCCGCCAGCTAGACCGCCGCACACTTGCGTACACGTACGACGGCAGCAATAATGGAGGCTATTGACTAGGTACACAGCCCTGACACGACAGCCAGCCGACGCAAGCAGTTCGGCTTCGTTGTTTTTTCTTTTTAGCAGGGTTACGAGCTTGGCGATGCCGGTCACAGCATTCGGTCGTACGTCGGGAGTCACCGGGAGTCGTGCGAGAGCCCGTTCGGGGGCATAGGCTTGGCTTGATTGCCAGCTGCTTGACTCGTGAGCGCTTGGACCGTAGGTCAGCAGGCTAGCCCCCGACGCCAAGTAAGCTGGAGCCACGTGCTGCAGCGGCAGCCCGTGCGTGCGAGTTGCGACCAGCGGTCGCGGCGCCTGGCCTGGGTTCGCGCCAGAGCTACCAACCGAGCAATCTGCTCATACCCTTGGCGGACATTGCCCTGCTGCGACCGCCTCGCCAGCTGGTAGGGGCGGCCGCTGGGACCCAGGCGGAGGCGGGGCTCACGGCTCCGCCCCTTGTCCCATCCCACGTGACGGCACTCTGTCCACGGACCTTCTAGGAGCGGTGCCCCGCCTCAGCCTCCGCCTCGGCGCCCAAGCACAAGCCAAGGCCAAAGAAGCACGCACACACCCCGCGCATCGCCACAGCCGCTATGCGCCGCGCCGCCGGCCGTGCCGCCTGCGCCGCCGCGCCTGCCGGCGGCGGCGGTGGTCGCCCCAGTGTGCGGCGCTGTTGGCGGAGATGGTGCCGTCGGGGTGGGCTGCGGACGTGAAGTTGGCCATCAGGCTGGCCATGGCGTGGGACTGCGGGGGTGCGGGGGTCGTGGGGTATGGAGACGTCGTGGCATTGAGATGTACTGGGCGAGCAGGCAGGAAGCGCCAAGACACGCCACTGACCAGGCTTGAGCAACGGCAGACCCCCGCCATAATAATCACAACCATGCAGGGTATCTCCGGCCCTGCCGTCCTTGTTTCTCCGGCCACCACTATCATTATCATACCTCCAGCACAGTGACTACAATGCCTGTCGGCTCTGCACGCACCTCGTCGCGGACCCAGGCAACCAGGCCCCCGCATCCTAGCCCCACTAGAGTGCTATGAGGGATCCCCAGAATTGTCATCACACGGACATATCATACTCCACGTAGGCCCTGCGCGCACCTCGTTGCGGACCCACGTGACCAGGCCCTCACTGACGCCGGCCTCCTCGCCCACCTGCAGAATGGGCGGGCGGGCGAGCATGTGTTGTTGTTGTTGTTGGAGGGTGGGTGCGTTCATGAATGGGTGAGTGGGCGGCCGTCGTGGGTTGGGCCACCGCACGGCGTCTGATGGGCCCAAGTCCACCGCGCTGCCTCCACACCCTCACTGGCGTGCGCTGTGCGCGAGCGCCTCAGGGCCTTGAGCTCAGCGCGGGCCGAGAAGAGGCGAGAACGAGCGCGTGCGGCGGCTGCTAGCCGCATCCCATAACCCACGTGGGGTGCGGCTCGAGCGGCTTCCGTCGCTTGGTGTGCGGCCATGCGCACGCACGCGGAAGGCGCCGCGCATAGGCGTACAAACATGGAACCTACCCCCGCCGGCGCAAATCCCTGTCACCCACCACGATGCCCATGAGCTTGAACTTGGAGCCGGGCCCCGTCGGCGCATCCGCCGCCGCCGCCGCCGCTTCCTCGCCGCCGCCGCCGTCACCGCCACCCTTTGCCGCTGCAACGGCGGCGGCGGCGGCGGCGGCGTCCTTTGCGGCCTTTGCGCTGGGTCCGGTGGTCTGCAGCTGCAGGACGCACTCGCGCGACTGCGACACCTGAGGGAGGGGGGTCGGGGACCACAGGCGGCGGGGGGCGGTGCACTCGGGCGCTTGGAACCACGCACCGAGCGAGCGCAGCCGCAGCCGCACCAGCACTGGCAGCCGGCTGTGCCCGCTGTACGCCCGCTATCCACGTCATGCGCGGATGCCCCCTGTACGAGCATGGCAGCATGCTGCCGTACCGCAACGCGCGCGCGCTGCGCGACGTGTGGCTGGGTTATCACGGCAGCGCTGGGCGCGGGTACCGCCGGTACGGCAGCTAACGCTGCCGTCCGTACCTTGATGTCCGCGATGCTGGTCACGGACACCCGGCGGCTGCCGTCGTGGCCGTCCAGGGTGGTGGCGGCGCAGGAGCAGCCGGACACGCAGGTCAGCACGGCGGTGCCCATGCGCTCGTAGCTGGTCAGGAAGGCGACCTGAGGGCCAGCAGGGGGCGGGCAGGTGGGGATGGGTGATTTGGGTTTTGTGGTGTGCTTTGTCGCGATCAAACCGCGTCCTTGTGCGCACAGCGGATTGCCCAAGACTGCACAGCCGAGCTTCGGAAGGGAACAAGCGTGCTATGCAGGACCGTGCTGCATAAGGGGGGGGGGCGGTTATCATACAGCTGGCCATGGGCGCTTGTAGCTGGTCAGCAAGGACCAGGACTGAACGGGCCAGCAGGACGGGCAGGCGTGTGGGAACATCGCACCGGTATCGCCGGCTCATGTAGCATCGCTCTCATACCACTTCATATGCTGCTTTGGCCTACCATGCGCAGCATCGCACAGCCACAACCCCACCACCCCCGGCACCGCCACACCTGCAGAACGATGTTGTCCTCGGCCCTGCGGCGGCGGCGCCGCCCGCCCTCGGGCCGATCGCTGCCATCGGACCGCTCGCCCCCTTCCGGCGGCCGCTCGCCCGCCAGCTGTGTGTTTACCTGCCGGGGTCCGGGGCGGAGGGCCCCACACGACCGGTCCGGTTCACGACCGGTCTAGGAGCCGCGTAGCCCCGAGATGGCAGGGAGCGCGGCGCTCGCCAGGCAGGGGGCTGGGGCCTTAGGTGGGTAACCAGACCGCACCGGCCCAGCCCTCTTGGGCCACAGACAGGCCGGCCGGCCGGCCGGCCAGCAGGGGCGCGCCCCGGCCCGCGCCCTCACCTGTATCCGCAGCACGGCGCCCTGCTCCTCCGCCACCCAGCCCCATTTGCCGCGGCCCTCGTCCGTCCAGGTCCAGCCCTCCACCGGGGGCACCGCCAGCGACTGGTGGGGCCGAGTGGGGGCGTGCGGGGAGGGGGGCCGTGGGGCCGGGGCATGGGTCCATGGCGCAGGGCCGGGTCCCAAATGGGCCCGGCAGGAGGAGCTGCGAGCGCGTCACCAGGGCCAGCGGGATGACCGCCGTACCGTTATCGTACTGCATCGCCGTACTGCCGTACCTGCATCAGGTGCTCCAGGTAGCACGTGGTGTGCGCCGCCTGGTAATTGCCGGGCGACACGGGCTCCGGCAGCGGCCGGCCCGCCAGCGCCGCCAGCGCCGCCGCCAGCGCGGCGGTGCTGGCGGAGGCGGAGGCCGAGGAGGCGGCGGAGAGGGAGGAGAGGTACGGCAGCGAGGCGGCGGAGGGCAGCGGGCCGCCGGCCAGCTCGGCCAGCGCTGCCGGGTGGCGGCGCAGGCGGTCGTTGGAGGCCAGCAGGTCCTGCAGGGGGAAAGGGAGGGAGGAAGGGGACGGCAGGCGCGGGTTCGTGGCGGGCCGTGGCGGTACAGGGCCCCCTGGCGGGGCCGGGCAGCCACTGCGCGGTGCGCCTGTGTTGCTGCTCATGCGCTGTCGCCTAGCAATGTTTAGCATGACGTGTGATACCAGGATGCAATGACACACGACAGCTCACCAGCGACAGCGTGATGAGCAGCTCCGCAGCCACCACGTGCCCTCCATTGTTTCTATAGACTTCATGAACACATACATAAACATGTACATGTGAATATAGTCTTGTCAGGAGCCGCACCATTGCGAGCGTGATGAGCAGCTCCGCAGCCACCACGTGCCCTCCCCGCCCCGGGTGGTGCTTGCCGCCGTTCCAAATGGCGCCCGGCGACAGCGCCGCCAGGGAGGCGGGGCCCGCAGCCACCGCCGCCGCCAGCGCCAGCGTCCCCGCGCCGATGCCCGGCCCGTCACCGCCGTCGCCGTCGCCGTCTGCCGCAGCGCCGGAGTCCGTGCCTGGCTGCGGCGGCTGTGGCGGCTGCGGCGGCAACGGCGGCATGGCGGCTGCGGCGGCCGCCGACGCCGCGGCGGCGGCGGCGGCGACGGGGACGACGGCGGAGCGCAGGCTCACCTGTGGTCAGGGTGGGCGGGGGCAGCGGCGCACGCCCTTGAGGGCAGTGGAGAGCCTCACACCAGGGAGGGGCTGGGGGCAGCGCCGTGATGACTGCTCAACTTGGGGGGTGGGTGGGAATATGGCTGGGATGCTGCTGAGCAGGGGCGCGGACCGGCAGCGCCGTGTGCTGCATGGGCGATGATGGGCCGCGGCGGCAGGGCTGCACCCAGCAGACCACAGCTTGCCCAGGACGTACGGCTGCACCGTCCCTTGCCGTACTACGGAGAGCCGTCACGAGGCAAGGCGTACGACAGCAAACCCGGCCTACGTCAAGTGCCGTACCGAGGGCAGGCCGTAGTAGGAGGCGTACTCAGCAAAGTCGCGCTCCGCGGAGTGCCAATACCTGGCAGGGGGCGGGCGGGTGAGGTGGGTTGGGTTTGGGGGCGGGTTAGGCAGGGGCCGGCAAACCCCAGGCCACCTCCACCCTGCCCCCATTCCTTGTCAGCTGCAGCCGCCCGGACCTGCCCAGCGTCTGCTCTCGCTGTTGCGGCTGCTTCTGCTTCTGTTGGGGTTCTGTCCCGCACCGCCGCTGGCCATGCTACCAAGGCAACATCCGACAGCACATGACACAGCAGCACACATGGCCCTAAAAGTTGGACCACATGGGCCCATGGATGCGGATGAGGGCCCCCGCCTGCTGTGCGGCGCCATGATGCCACACACATGGACCAGCACCACTGCCGGGCACCTCACTGATAGCATGTAGATACCTACATACTAGTGTAGCACAGTAACTGTATATATGTGTTCCAGAGTCAAGTAGGACAGAGCCCCACCTGCCGTGCGCCGCCATGATGGCAAACATGTGCACCAGCACCACCGCCGGCCGCGACGGCAGCGCCAGCAGCTTGCGGATCAGGCGCTCGAAGGCGCGGCGGTGCGTGTCCTGGCAGGCCGCGGGGGGCGCACGTTGGGCTGGCGAGGGAGCCGGGTCGGTCGCAGAGGGGCGGCTGCCGCTGCTATGTTCGAGTCCCGGGCTATGGGGTCTTGGCGGCGTGGGCCCTCCGGCTGCCCACCGCAAACCCCGTGTCGTGCCTAGGCGTGGGGGTTGCCGTCCCCGTCCCTGCAGCTCGGCGTAGTCTGGCCGCTGCTGCCATCGCTCCCTTTGTTTCCCGCTGCTTGCCCGCACTGCGGCGGCACTGCTCCTATGGCGCCAGGTTGCGCCCGCCTGCGCCGCTCTGCAGCTCCGCGACTGGTCGGGCGCTGCCGCCCTCGCTCCCCTTCCGCTGCCTCCCTCGCCCCCGCCTGCTCCCCCTACCGCACCCCCATGTCGTGGCTGGGCGTGGGCGAGTCGTTGGCGGAGAACTCCACCAGCACCATGTCCACCCCCGGCGGCAGGTGGGCTTGGCTGCAGGAGCTCACGTAGCCGCTGGTGGTGCCTGGGGCCGGGGAGAGGCGGGGAGGCGCGGGGAGGCCAGGGTTCGTGTCGTCGAGGGCGGGAGCGGCCGGGAGGAAGGGGGGAGGGAGGCTGGGAAGGAGCGGCGGGGAGGGGTGGGGTGGGAACAGGAGCTGCGGCGGCACGGCAGACAGCCGAGGGCTGCCGCGCCGGTAGCCGGGCGGCGCCTTGCGGCAGCCTGACAGTGGCTTCGCACGGCGGCGCAGACCAGCCACCTCGCCGTTCCAACTCATCGTACACAGCCGTACCGTACCACACACCATACCGTACGTTGAGCCGTACCTGGTACGGCACCATTAATGAATTGGTGCCGCAGCGGCGCCGGCGGAGCCGTCGCCGGATCCGCTGCCGGGCCGGCCGCGGCGGCCGCGCCACTGCCGGGCGCGGGCGAAGTGGCGGCGGCTGCCGGCAGCGACCCAGGGCCGCCGCCAGCTGCCGTTGCCGCTGCCGTTGCCGGGCTGCTGTCCCCGGCGGCGCTGCTCGGAGCGGGGCTGACTGCCGCAGCAGCGGCGGCGACGGCGTTGGCGGCAGCGGTGCTGTTCACATCCGGGCTAGGCCCTGGCGCCTGCAACAGGCGCCGTCCTGCCAGCGGGGGCGGCGGCGCCGACGCTACCGCCGGCGCGGCGGCCGCCGGCGGGGCCGAAAGCCCAGACCCGGCGGCAGCGGCGGCCGCTGATTCAAAGGCTGCCCAGGTACTGCCGGGCCGGTTGGGCGGAAAGGCGGCGTTGAGCCACTCCACAAACTGGGCCGCAAAGACGATGTCGGGCCCCCCGGCGCCCTGGCCGGCTGTGATGCTGCCGCCCAGGGCGCCAACGCGCAGCGCCTCGCCTGCAGGGGCGTCGGAGGGGTGTTGAAGCACGCACGCACGCACGCACACACACGCACGCACGCACGCACGCTTGGGGCACCGGTATGCATGCTCTAGTGGGTGAGGGGAGCCCTGCATTCTGGCGAAAGGGTGCGTTCGGGTGCACCTGACCGCGCCCGCTCCAGGACCAGGCGCAGTCGCGCCGCTGCGCCGACGAAGGTGACGCCGGCGAGGCGCTCCGGCAGCGGCACGATGTACGCGTAGCCTGGGAGGGAGTGCGGCGAGCTGCGCCGCTGCACACGGCCGCGGGGGGTATAGTCCCAGTACGCGTACGCGTACGCAGCCTCGACAGGCGTCGCGTTGAACAGGCGTGGGCTAGTCGCGCGACGATAGCCGTAACAGTTACGAGACAGCAATAGCAGGAAGAAGACAGGCAGCAGCGACTGCATGCCGCGCGGTTTTGGGGGCCAAGGGCCGGTGCTGATTGTTACTTGCAGGTGTCTGTCGCCATTAGTGAGCATGTTGTGCCGCATGTACATGGGCTGATGCAACTCGGCAACGCCACTAACCCTCCGAACACATCCCCGCAACCCCCCTCAACCATCCGCAACCAACGCAACCCGCGTCGACCACCTGCGCATACAATACCGATCACGCAGCAGGGCTCGCAAACTTTGCCCGATGCATGTGAAAGCTGCTATCAGAGGGGCAAGGGCGCGGCTTGCTGTTTCTGCAATTCTTGTGGCGTCTCACCTCTAGGGATTTTTCCTTGGCTGCGCGCGCCGGCGCTGGACAGCGGAGCTTTCCCCATGCCGGGGAACTAAGGATTGTCACCCTGAGATCTGCAGGTTGCATACGGTGCCGTTCTACTGCATGGGCATATTACGGGGTCAAGCGGGGGGGGGTGTCGGGCGGAAAGGTCGTGGACGGATTGGTACGGTCCAACCCCCACGCGTCCCCAGGGCTACGCAGAGCTAAAGCTGTTCTAGAGTATGCATAATGTCCATCTATTGTTCAAAGTAGTTGCTTGATGGCGAGACACCTGTGCCCTAAACGGCCGACTGTGTGCCATTATAAATTCTGAGCGATACTTGAGCAGCAATATAGATACCGCGGCTTACTGGACAATGCGTCTGCGCGGCGCATCGTCTGGATGGAGTAAGGAGCGCAGAGACTTGTAACGGACCAGCACCCGGCTTTAATCATCAGAAAACGTCTGACATGCTGGAGCTGGGCGCGGTGGCGGGGCATTGGCTCACCACCACGCTCAATGTCGCTGCTTGCGCTGGAGCGTTCTGGTCAGTTGCTGATCACGTTTGCTACCGCTTGCGATGGAGCTTAACGTGTCCTACAATCCGTGAGCAGGTGGAGCGTGCGTAGCACGTTGCGTGTTGCGGCTTCATTGCAGCGAGACCAGCGGCCAAGCGCTGTGCTGGCCCGGCAATACCTGGCGCGCAGGTAATTTGAAGGCCTGGCGCGGGCAGCTGGTCTAGACGCTGACTCGCCTCACGGCGTCCGCAGGGTACAGCTGCTCAATGCGCGGGGTCTGCGCGCGGCACAACTTTGTGCCGGCATCCTGTATGCCGCTATCATGTCATATCTCTACTTGATTGTTACGCCGGGCAGTTTAACCTCAGCCCACGTCTTTGGTAAGCATTCTGACCATCAACGCACCTTTCAGCGCACGCGGCAGCAGCGGCGAGCCAAGCCCCAGCGCTGTCTGAGGAACCCTGATATTCGTCCTACAGGACTGCTGCTCACGTACCTCAACGTGGCAGCGACGTGCTGGTGTATGACTATCGGCCTTGTGCCCTACTTTGAGAAGGTGCTGCTCGACTGCAACCCCGTCGTCTCCACGGCGTCCGTGGGCAGCGTGGCGCTCTTCATCCACTTCAGCGGAGCCACGGGCCTGGCCGTCCACCGGAGCTACCTGAGCAAAATCCTGGCCTACGTAAGCTTGCCGCACCCCCCCACCCCTCCACCCGTAACCGTGCCACTCCGTCCCTTCACCCCTCGCCCGCCAACGCATTATTATCCAACAGGACGTGCTGTGGCTGCTTGAGGACTGCCCGCTGCCCGCCTACTTGCCGCTTCACCTGGCGATCCTGTTCATGCACCTCTGCGCCCACGTGTCGTCGGCTGCCGCGCTGCAGCCGCCCAGCATGCTCCTCGGCTACCTAGGCCTAGGTACGGCGCCTCATGCAGCGTCCGTAGGGCGACTCACGCAGCCTCCATAAGGAGCCGCAGGATTACAGCTGGCGGGCGAGGCGGAGGCATGGCTGGGACGCACGAAGAACAGCGCATGTCCCAAACTGCGCCTACCGCGTCGCACCCCCATCCTGCGTCGCCTGCCGCTGGCCTCACGCGCCCTGCCCCCACCGTCTGCCACCTCACCTGCTCCATCACCCGCTCCCCAGGCATCGCGCTCCCCATCGTGGCCTCCGGGCTGCTGCTGCCCAGCTCCTCGCACGCCAAGGTGCGGAGCGGTCCGTGCTCTGGATCACTCTGCGCCGGGTCAGGCTGTTCGCACGCGTGCCTGCGCACGCCTAGACGTGGCAGGCGGAGCGGTCGGTAGCCGGGCCCCGGGGACCCCTCCTCCCCCTCTTCCCCTGGCCCGCAACTAGTTCGTTACTCCCACGGTACATGTTGCCTGCACTAGGACCTGTGTCACTGCTCTCGCAATCTCTACCCAATTCGAACCCTGCCCCAGGTCCCCGGGCCCCTTCACACGGTGCTGTCCGCCACCCTGGTGGGCTACCTGCTGCTGGACCAGCTGCTGCGGGCGCCCGCCCTGGTGGAGCCGCTGCAGGACTACCTGCGCGGGCCGGGCGCCGGCGGTGACCCGGCAGGCCCGGGAGGCATGGCGGCGGCAGCGGGCCTGGCGGGCCTGGCTGGCGCAGCAGCGGCGGCGGCTGGAGGCGGGGGCGCGGGCGCGGGCGCGCTGCTGGCGCGCGGGCTGGTGTCGCTGCTGGAGCCGCCGGCGCCGGGGCAGGCGTACGCGTACGGCCTGGCGGAGAGCACGGGGCTGGGGCTCATGTGGTCGGCGCTCGTGGTGCTGCTGGTGGTGAGTGCGCGGGGCGCGGGGAACGAGGGAGGGTGCTGGGCGCTATGTGTTGGGACGTGGGCCGCTGGGCGGCTGGGGCCTGGCGTGTTCGGTCGGTCGCTGGAGGGCAGGGACAAAGGGAGCATCACGGGTGCCCTCGGCCTCCTGCTGCGGAGGCTAGGGCCGCCTCTGCTGCTGGCAGGGCCCGGGGCTGGCAGCCGGGTGCGGGAGGCAGAGCGGGACGGGGCGGGGAGCGGCGCGCGCGCCGGCACGGGTGTCGGGACGAGGTCCGCGGCTGGTCCCCCACCTTGCGTCCCTCGCCGCCGGCCGTGCCCGCGTCCTGGCCCCTCCAGAGCGCCTTTGTGTCGGTCATCAGCGAGGAGGGGGGCGGCCCGCTGCAGGGCCTGGCCAACCGGACCTTCCTGTCGTCGCTGAACAAGGTGGACCATGCGCATGTGCAGCCCTCTCAGATCATGTTGGGTGCCTGGACGCCAACCGTCAGGCCTGGGCACTGGGTCATGCTTGCGCACCCTGTCATGCGCCGCCTCGGTTCCCTCCACTGTCGCCTCCAGAACTCTGCCGCCTCTGCGGCGCTGTCACTGCTGCGCGGGCTGCCCCAGCCCAAGAAGTACGCTGTGCTGGCGATGGTGCTCATCAGCCTCCTGCAGGGCGTGGGTGAGAGCGGGGAAGGCATTGGCAAGAGGATGTGTTGCCGTGTGAATAGCAGGGGCAAAGGAGGGGGAGCGACAGACACGTGCGTCCCATTGTTATGTAGAACAAGACCCCAGACGCGGCACAGCACGCCCCGGGTGGAGCGGCGCGTTGGCCGTGCGCGGAGGCAATGCGGTTAAAGGCGCCAGTGAGGAAGCGAAGCCCAACCGGCCTCGGGTAGAGTGGCGCGTCGGCCGTGCGGAGAGGGAGTGCGGTTAGATGCGCCGTGTGTGTGTGCGTACGAGCCGGGAGGTGCTGTCACTGGGTGAGGTCGGGGCAGGCGTTGGGGCCGCAGCCACAGGGCGCGCCTTACTCACGGACATGGTGTCGCACCGCCCGCTTGCCCTCGCCCCCGCAGGCATCCTATCCATCGGCGGCGGGCTGCTGCTGCAGGGCGCCGACAGCTTCGTGCGTACGGCACCCGCCGTGCTGCTGTGCATCATGATGGGCGTGGTGCTGCAGGTACGGCACCGTACGGCAGCGGGGCCAGGGGCTGGCAGCCCAAAGGAGCTTCCGCGTCCTGCCACGCCATTGTTCCCGGCGGCGCTCTCGCCTCCGTGCACTCTGCCTCGCAACCCACACCACAACCACGTCCTCATGCTCCCTTCCCTCCCTCCCTACCTCCCCTTCCTCCCCGCCGCCCCAGGTCATGGGCGTGCTGTACGTGCTGGTCCCCAGCGGCGGCGGCAGCCACTCGGCCACCGGCCCTCCGCTGGCCAGCGCCGCCAGCTACTCCACCACCGCCCCCGCCACCCTGGCGGCCAGCGAGCAAGACATCCCCTCGCGGTCAACGAGGTGCGACAGGTACTGCAGCGCCGCCCGTACCCGTGCGCGTGCAACCGTAATGTGCCGTTCGTAGCTCGTGGCGCTAGCTGCACACAGCCAGCCAGCAGCTGTCCTAGCGGCGGGGGTTGGGAGAAGCCCAGTAAATCCTTGCAATGACCCAAACCATCCCAACCTAACCTAACCTAACCTAACCTAACCTAACGCAGTCCCGCCGTTCTTGCGGGCCCCTCGTGCAGCATGGGCGGCGGCACCACGCCCGGCGGCGGCTGGGGCGGCGGCTACAACTCGTCGCGGCTGACGCGCGCCAACGTGGCGGCGCAGGACACCATCCTGGGCAGCGGGGGCAGCGGGGGGCACCTGGCGCCCAGCAGCGGCGGCCCCAGCGGCCCCAACACCGTCACGGCCATCAACACGGAGACCTACAGCATGCTGTCGGGTGCGCGATGGCTGCGGTGTGTGTGTCCTAGTGTTACGTAGAACAGAAGCCCACACGCGGTACAGCACGCCCCGCGGCGTGTGCGCCGTCGCGTCGCGTCCATGGCATCCTGCCCTCCCGGCCGCCCTGCTGGCGGCGGCGATGCCGTGGCTGGGCTTGCTTCCGGTCAGCAGGGCTTCTGTTGCTCAGCAGCCGCACGCCCGGCCGTCGCCTCCATCGTATGGCAGGCCGCATCGGGGATGGGCCCGAGCTTCTGGCTGAGTGTGTTTACAAATAGGTGGGCTGTGTGTTCACAAATATGTAAAAGTGTGTGGCCAGCATTGCCCGTGACCGCCTAGGTGCGTGCTCCCCCTGCTCCCCGCAGGCCTGTCGCGGGGGCCCTCGGAGCGGCTGTCGTCGACGATGGACACGGGCGCAGACGACTCGTCACCCGACCTGCGCAGCCGCATAGAGGCGCTCGCCAACTTTAAGACCTTCATGCAGGTGGGCTGGGCTGGGATGGCTGGGTGCTGTATCATACGTGTCATACGTGGCATGCGTGTGTTTGTGTTTCGGCACGACGCACGGAGGCGCGCAAAGGGATTTCCAAGTCACTGGTGCGGGAAGGCGCTGGCAGGGGGGCCTGGCCAGGGGCCAGCCCCTCACCTGTCTGCCCGTCCGCACGCAACGAGCCGGCGCTCCGCTCCCCCGCAAAGCGCCACCTCCTTTTCCCGGCACTAGCCTCCTGCCGACGTCCCCTCCGCGCCCGCACGCCAGGGCCTGGACCAGCAGCCGGGCGTGTACTCGCTGGAGGAGTTTATCCGCGGCGCTGCTGCCGCGATGAAGGGCGTGTTCCCGGGCGTGGCGCACGCCTCGTTCTGCCTGCTCAACAGCACCCGCAACTGCGTCAACATGTACACCTTTCTGGGCGACGGCTCGCGCAAGCCGCCGCGCATCAACGTGGCGGTGGCGCCCGGCACGCTCATCTACCACGTGCTGCACAACTGCCAGCCGGTGGGTTGGGATGCGGATTGGCGAAATGTCGGCCTGCGTCCCCGCCGAACCTCCGTGCCTGGTCTCCGCAGCATTCCATAAATATACCCGTGCCTTCCTCTGCCCTCGCGCACGCGATTCTCTCCCCCCCCCGCCCCGTGCAGGTCTTCATCTCGAACGTGGCCGCGTTCCCGGGGCCGTACGCCGACGTGCAATTCATGCGCTTCGTGCTGAGCCTGCGGAGCGTGGCATGCCTGCCGCTTGTCGTGGCGGGCAGCCGCGTGCTGGGCGTGCTGCGGCTTGGCTTCGAGGAGCAGTGGAACTGGACCGAGCAGGAGAAGGTGGGAGCTGCTGCGGAGAGTCATGGAGAGCACGGGGAGCCGCACCGTACATGCGCTGTGGGGTCGCCGCCGCTGCCTGGTGTCGGCACTGCATGCCCGCCTCCTCGCTTCCCTGGCATACCGTTAGCTGCCCAAGGCATGCGTCGTCGTGCGGAACGTTGTCGAGTGACACTATCCGTGCACTGCTCCCTACGCAACGCAGAGCATCGCCAAGCAGCTGGCGCTAGTGCTGTCCAGCACAAGCAGCGGCATGGGTGCGGGTGGCGTGGGACCCGGCGGCCCCACCGGCGCCGCCGGCCATGGAGGCCCCATGGACGGCAGCACAGCCGCTGCCGCGGCGGCGGCGGCCGTCGCCGCTGGCTACCCCAACGTCGCGGCGGTGCTAGCCGCCAGCGGCGCCGGCCCTGGGATGCTGGGGTCAGCCCCGCACATTGGCCTGGAGGACCCGGCCTATGCCCACACCGTCCCGCTGGGGGCGCCGCTGCAGCCCATGTCGCTGCCGCACGCGCAGCTGTACGGCGGCGCCGCCACCGGCGCCTCGACGCACCTGCTCGCGTCCGGCGGCGCCGCCGGGCCCGTACGTCGCGTGCGGCATGGCAGCTCCAGCTCCAGCCTGCAGTACGCGCCGACGATGCCGGCCGGCATGTATTCTGGTAGCGCCGCCGCTGCGCCCGGCCCGGGCTCGGACTCGGGCGCGACGGCGGCCGCCGTCGCCGCCGCCAATGGCCTCATGGCAACCGGCGGCAGCTCCCGCGCTAGCATCGACTACCAGGCGTACTACACGTCGCTGGCGCTCGGCGCGAGCGCCGCCGGGCCATGGCCGCCGGCGGCGGCAATGCCGGGCCATTCGGGCTCGTTCTCGTACGGGCACGGAGGCCCCGGCGGCGGAACCGGCCCTGGCGGCGGCGGGCCAGGCATGGGCGGGCCCATGGGGATGGGCGGCCCGGGCGGCATGGGCATGAGCGGCGGCGGCTACGGCGGAGCCGGGCCCGGGCCTGGAGGCGGCTATGGGATGGGCGGCAGCATGAACTTGGGGATAGGGCCCGACATGGCGATGGCCTTTGGAATGGGCGGCGGCATGGGAATGGGCGGACCGGGGCCCGGCATGGGCATGGGGATGGGCATGGGCATGGCCGGCGGCATGTGCATGGGCATGGGCATGGGCGGCGGCGACCCGGGGCGCGGCCGGCCCAGCATGCACAGCGGCCACAGCGCCGGCAGCAGCGGGGCGGGCGGAGGCGGCAGCAGCGCTGGCCGGGCTATGGCGCCCGGCGAGCTCGATGAGCGTGAGTGTGTGGGCCGGCTGGGCGGGTGGGGCTGTGGGGCTGTGGGGCTGGGACTGGGGCAGGGTGTGCGGGTTGGGAGCGGCTGGGCTCGAAAGGGAGGGCCAGCGTGAGGGGGAGGGGCTGCGTTGCGCCTGGAGAGGCAGTGGGGTGAAGGGAGGCCAGGGCAGTGCGGCGCTGAGGGGGGCGCTGAGCAGGGCAGGCATGGGCAAGCGCCCTTTGCTTACCCCGCCCCCTGCGCTCCCTCCTCCCTCCGTGCCCCGCGCCTCGTGCCTCCCCCCCGTGCAGCCTGGATGATGCAGCCCGGCTCGTCACAGGTGCGGCCTGCGGCCCTCCCTCCCATGCGGCCCTTGGCTTTCCGCCGTACTGTGCTGCATTGCACGAGGCCTGGGGCATGTGCCGTACGCCGGGGCTCCCAATTGGCATTAGGCCGGCTGGCCACACTGTGCCCCCTGCCCCCCACGTGTGCCCCCCACGTGTGCCGCCAGGCCCGCCGCGGCGGCCCTACGCAGCCCCAGGGCCACGGCGTGGGCGCGGACATCAAGATGCTGGAGGTCATTGGCCGGGGCGGCTTTGGCAGCGTGTACAAGGCCTTCTGGAGGGGCATGGTGGTGGCGGTCAAGGTGGGGGTCCGGGGGCGGAGGAATGGAGGATGGGGGAGGCGACGCGTTTGCGCGCGCGTGGCGTAGGGGAGAGACGGCGGCAGTCACACACACGCACGCATCCCCTGCGGCTTTTCTATTTCTGAACACATGCACGCACGCCTCCGCCGACCCTTCCCTTCCCCGCCCGAAGGTGCTGGAGCACGAGGACGAAATGGTGCCCTGCTCGGGCAGCAGCGGCACCTCCTCCAAGCTAGACACCAGCAGCCGCCGGGCGGCGCTCCTGGAAGGGGCCATGACCAGCACCATCAGCCATCCGCACGTGGTGCAGGTGCGGGGGGCTTGGCTGGGGTGGGAGGGTGGATAGGGGGCGTACGTGTGCTCGGGTTGGAAGATGGAGCCATGAGCAGGCCTTGGGGGCGGAAGGACGTACGGGAAGGCTTCTGGCTACACGTTGCTGGACGGAGCGGGAGGGCTTGGCGCGCGTGCATCTAAATGCCGCTGGGCTTTGGTGCAGGTGCGGGGGGCTTGGCTGGGGTGGGAGGGTGGATAGGGGGCGTACGTGCGCTCGGGTTGGAAGATGGAGCCATGAGCAGGCCTTGGGGGCGGAAGGACGTACGTGAAGGCTTCTGGCTACACGTGTTGCTGGACGGAGCGGGAGGGCTTGGCGCGCGTGCATCTAAATGCCGCTGGCTTCACGGTGGTGAAGTCTGCGCTCACGACCAAGGTCGCTGAGCTTGACTTTCTCCCCCGTGCTGCCGTACCCTGTCGTACGCCACAGACGTACGACTACCGGGTAGTCCACCTGGACCCCCAGAGCTCGCTCAACGGCATCACTCGCAGCCGGTGAGGCAGCCGATGGCGGCAGGGGCAGGGGATGGGGCGGGGCCCATGGCTGTGGGTGTGCGCTGGGGAGGCAGGGAGGCGGTGTTCAGTATGGGTGGGGCCATGCGGTAAGGCCGTTAGCATCGCCTTGCGGCTCCGGGGTGCGAGGAATAGCTTGGTCTACGCCGGCAGAGGGCCCAGGCCCAGGTGCTGCTGCGGTGCGTCGTGCGGTGTGCGCTACCTACCTGTTGACAATTTGCTTGTCTCCCTCCGTGCATCCCTTGCCGGCCAGGGTGCTGCACGAAACGCATATCATTATGGAGTTCTGCGACCGCGGCAGCTTGCAAGTGGGTGCCTCTGACGCAGCGCGGGGACTGTGTCATCCCTTCTCTAGGCGCCCTCTTGCCTCACTGTCGCCCTCCTTTCTTGTTGCACCGCAGGATGCCATCGAGCAGGGGTCCTTTGTGGTGGACGGCCCCCGGGGCGCGAGGGGCGGCAACAACGACGCCGAGGTGGACATGGGGCTCATCATCATGACGCTGACCGAAGTAGGAACAGGGGCCAGGGGCGGGTGGACGGAGCAGGGAAAGCGTGTGTGTTCGTAATCATCAACATTTGCCCGACACACGACGCCCTGGGGGATTGGCATTGTGTGTGTAATGAGCATGCCTGGAGGCGGGCAGGCGTATTGAGCTCATACGCGATGCCGCTGCAACGCACACCTACAACCCTCTTGGCCCCCTCCCCTTTCCTCCCCTCCCATGGTACATACCCACCCCTCCCACAGGTCAGCAGCGCCATGGAGTACCTGCACCGCCACCGCATCACGCACCGCGACCTCAAGCCCAAGAACATCCTTCTGCGCAGCTCCAGCAAGGACCGGCGGGGATACGTGGCCAAGGTGCGCGGCGGGCAGCGTGGCGCGTGTGCAGGGCGTGCATGTGTACAGGAGGGGCGGGCAGCGAGCTAGCGAACGCAGGAGGACGGGTCGAAGGCTGGTATGTTGCGTGGCAGGCCATACCCCTGCTCTGCCCTACCCTGCCTTTCACGGGCCTGCCTTGGCCGCAACAGGTGTCGGACTTCGGGCTGTCCCAGGTTCTGCCCGACACCAACAAAACCCAGGTGAGAGATCGGGCGGCAACAAATGCAGATGTCCGTCGAGGGGCAGGCTACATGGCATGACCCGGCCCCTAAACTCTCTTCTCCCTCCCGCTCCCCCGCAGGTGTCCACCAAGTACAGCGGCACGGTGACGCACATGGCCCCCGAGCTGATCGAGGACGGCAAGGTGTACCAGCAGGGTGACATTTACGCATTTGGTGAGCGCAAGGCCTGGCCCCTGGATCATTTGTCTTGGCTGAATTACCGTTGTGGGTCACACCTCGACCCGGACCCAGCCCGTGGGTTCCTGGGACTGCTGGCAGCCTCTTCATCCTCCTGCCTCCGAATTTACCCGGGTGTATGTACCCCGCCCGCCCGTACCTTCAGGCATCATCATGTGGGAGATCTTCACCTCACTGCAGCCCTACCAAAACATGGCGCACCCGCAGATCATGGTGGGTGGGGTGGGCGCCACGCGCACGCGCCGGGTCGCCAGCAATGCCCGGGCGCATCCCAATGCACGCCTGCTCACGACCGCACGCGTATGCCGTATGCCCGCGCATGCTTTCTGTGCCCCACTCTCCCCTGCTGTGCTCTGCCGTCCCCCCCCCCCCCCCCCCCCCCCCCCCCCCCCCCCCCCCCCCCCCCCCCCCCCCCCCGCGCCCCCCCG
>BDDC01000463.1:0-13826 GCA_001662425.1 Chlamydomonas sphaeroides
GCGCACCTAACCACTGCATTCCCTCTACGCACGGCCGGCGCGCCATTCTCCCTGGTGCGGTTTTGTCTCACTATTATACTTATACTTATTTCTGAACACACACAGGCTGGGCGGGCCGGGGACTGAGGCCTCTCAAGGCGGCGCTGGGTTTCGTTTCCCGCACCGGCGCACGTGAACGCATCCCTGCTACGTACGCACGACCGAAGCGTCACACACACGGGCTGGGCCGGAAACCGGGCTCCTTCCGGGTGGCGCTGGGCTTCGCTTCCGCACCCACTGGGGGCGCATTCAACCGCATTCCCTCTCCGCACGGCCGACGCGCCGCTCCACCCAGGGCGTGCTGTGCCGCGTGTGGGGTTCTATTCTACGTCACACTGGGAGACACACTCCCGGGCCGCACCCGGGTTGATGGCTGCGTCGGTCTGGATCACGTCCTGGCGGGTTCGGGCATTAGGGTGAGCGGCGGGGTGGGTGGGTAGGGATGAGGGGCCGCCGCCGTGTATCGCACGGCCCGCACGGCGCAGGGGTATTTGCTTGAGCCCCGCGCCCCATGCCGCCGCCCCGTGCTCCCGCCCCGTGCTCCCGCCTCCCGCCGCACCCCCCCCCCCACCTGGATGGGCCGCCCGCTGATGGACTGGATCTCGCGTCCCGTGCCGCTGACCACCCCCGTGGTGAGGGTATGGTCCAGGCCAAAGGGGTTGCCGATGGCAAACACCTGGGGGGAAAGGAAGGGAGGAGGCACGGGACAGAACGACACGGTAATGCACGGCACGCCAGCTGAATTGGTGTGCGGCTGTGAGGTACGGCATGTACGTCAGGTGAGGCAAGGGATGAGGGCGCGCAGCGCTGACACACGGCGCCCGCCAACAACGCCCGGAGCTGGCCCTGCCCGCCAATCGCCGCAGGCTGCCCTGGAACAGCAGTAGCGCGTGCTGCCACGCCGCCATAGTAACCCTGGCCGCTGCTCCCCGGCCCTGCCCCGCAGCCCCCCGGCCCCTGCACCGCAGCACGCGGTGAGGTCCCGGTGCCAGGCTCCCGGCCCCGGCCCGCATGGCCCCAGCCCAACCCCAGCACATGACACGCTGGCAACGCGCGGCCCGCGCCACCTGCCGCACGCTGGCGCACTCAGCCGCATTCAATCTGCGCACGGCCGGCGCGTCACTCCACTCGGCACTTGAACACATCTCATCCGCTCCCGCAACGAACCGCGCGCCACAACACTCCAGCATCCCTTACCCCCTTCCCCCCGCACCCTCGGCCCCCACCTTCTGGCCCACGATGAGGTCCGCGGAGCTGCTGCACAGGCTCAGCGGCGGCACATCCAGCCGCACCACAGGGGCCGCAGCAGCAGCCGGGACCACGACTGGAGCCGCCGCCGGCAGAGCGGCGGCCGCCGGGGCCGGCGGTGCGCCCGGAGCCGCCCCCGTCACCAGGGCCTGCGGCTTGCTGGAGCCGTCGCCCGGCTCGGCGTCCTCCAGGGGGCCCAGCGGCCCGATCTGGAGCACGGCAATGTCCTTGTCGGGGTCCTGCGGGTGCGGCAAAGGGCGTACGGCGGGGTGGCACCAGCGGCCGTGGGGCATTGTTGGGCGTGGCCCCTGCCCTGCGCCCTGCCCTGCGCCCTGCGTGCACACCCGGGCACAGCAGCAGCAGCAGCGGAGCAGCAGCAGCGGAGCAGCAGCAGCGGAGCAGCAGCAGCGGAGCAGCAGCAGCGGCAGCGGCGGCAGCAGAGGCCTCACCGTGCCCACCACCTTGGCCGAAAACTCCTCGCCGCCAGACAGCGTAACCTGGCGGGCAGGCCCGGGGCGGGTGGCAGCGGCAGCGGCGGCGGCGGCGGTGGACCTCACACCCACGTGTACGGCTGGCCCGCTGCTGCCGTACAAATTACCGCAGCGCTGCACCGTACCTTGATGTCCGACGCGTCCTGGATGACGTGGTAGTTGGTGACCACGTGGCCGTCCTCGTCCTGCGTGTACGGTGTACGACTTCCGGTCAGCCCCGGGTGGCAGGCCGGTGCCCCTCGGCCGCCGCCTGTGCTCCACCGCCTGCCCCCCTGTAGCCACTGTGGCAGCGGCCGCCGCCGCGACCCTTCCCCGCTGCATCCGTATGCTGGTACCCGCCAGCCCGGCCCGGTCTCCGCCGGGGCCCGACCGCTGGCCCTGACCGCAGGCGCCCCGGCCCCACCCTTAACATGCCGCACCCCGCCTCGCCCCCTCCCTGCCACGTCACCCACTCACCCACACGAAGCCGCTGCCCTGGCCCTGCGGCAGCTCTAGCATGTTCATGGTGAAAGCGTCGCGCCTGGCAGGGAGCGGGGCGGCACACGGCAAGGCGTCAAGTGCAGCAGCAGCAGCGGCGGCAGCGGCGGCAGTACGGGCGCGGTGCGCTAAGAAGAGCACAGAAGAGCACGGGGGGGGGGGCGGCCGCGGCACCCCGGGCTGGCAGCACTGGAAAGCGGCCGCCGGCGTCACAAGCTGCACACAAGAAGAGGGTGCGGGAGCGAGCGTGGTGAGCTGCGGCACCCGGCACCGCTCACTGCCGACAGGCACCGGCCCCAAAGGTTTCGCCGGCGCCGTTGGGGTGCTAAGAAACAGACGAAGTCAAGAACCAACGGTTGGGCATGCTGGGGCCGTGTGGCGCGGCCTGGGCCCCGCCGCGTGGCGCTGCTGCCTCACTTTACGGCGAGGTTGGTTACGTTGACGACCGAGGGCGTGGAGCGACGGAATATGTCAATGGTGAGCTGCTCCTCGGCCGTCAGCCGGCCCCTGCTGAGCGCCGGGCCGGGCGCGAGGCAGCTGCCGGCCAGCAGCGACGCTGACGCCAGCGCCGCGACCGCCGCCGACAGGAAGCGGCGAGGCGCGTCGGCAGCTGATGATGCTGCCGTCACATTAGCGCTGGTTGAGGAAGCAGTGTCGGGCGTGGGTTGCGGGGCCTGCTGCGGCAGCGCCGAGCAGCGCGTGGTAGGCGTGGCTCCGCGGTGCGAGGCGCCTGGCAAGCAGGACGTCCCCCGATGCGAGACGCCTTGAATTGTTCCACCTGTAGGGAAGAGGGCGGTGGTGTGGGTGTCTAGGGATAGCGACGCGTTCCCGAGACCGGAGGATGGTTGCAACATGGATGGCTTGGCGCGAGTTGGCCGCAAGTCGCAAGCACACGACGCCGAGCGCGACAGCTACAGTTGCTGCCACTTGCCCTGGCAGGGGGTGCGAGCAGGTCCCCCGAGCCTCATTGAGCCTTGTGTGGTTGTGACGTTCCACGCAAGCCCTTGCACAGAGCGCCTTCGCTATCGTCGCTGTAGTTCTTATGAAAGCGACAGGTTTGGTGCTGGAAGGAGAACGCAGGGCTTCGTGACGCCAAGCAAGCACTGTTGCTGCGGTTCGCGGAGTGCGTCACGCAGGAGACGCAGAACACAGTTGCGAATTGAAGAATGAGCACCTCGTTACTTCAAGCGGTGTCGGCATGCAGCACGGCGCTATGGTCTCATGGTACCGCACGGACCCATGGTTCGTTGCGGGACGCTAGGCCTGGACCTGCCGGGCCGACCTGGCCCCGGAGGCAGAGTTTGCCCCACAGATTACCCTGACCGTGCATCGTTTCACTGGATTCTACCTCACTGTGGCACCTCACCAACATGACGGGCTCGCCACGGCAACGCTGGCGTTGGCTTGCCCCGTTCCGTAGGAAACGGGGCGGAAGCCTTTGCAATCACGTCGAAAGCAAATAGAAGCAAACAATGACCAACTGTTTGCGTCTGGTCTGGGTGGCCTCTTTCGGGGCGAGCCATGCACCCATGCGCAGCTGGGACAGGTTTGAATGAGAGCCACGCAGGATCAAGGACAGGGGGTGGGGAGCGGGTGAGGGTGTTGGGGTTGCGGGGCACAATAGCTTAGCCTGGCTAGCGCGAGCCGAGGCCAGTGGCTTCACTTGTCGCGGCGCGCTCTAGCGGTACACGTCAACGCCGGGTAACACATTGTTTTCAGGGGCCGGTTTCTTGGTCGCGTGAGCGCCGGATACTGTGCTGCCTTCGCGTATTTTCGCTTTCTTTGGGGTCTGGGGCCGCGCCGAGGAACTGGCCCGGGGCAGGGAGAAGACACGCCCGACCTGAACTTGCAGAGAAAGCTGTAACACCGTGATCGGGTTCCAGCCTAATGGTCCAAGATTCCGAGACCTGAAAAACCGGCCTTCGCTGTTGTAGTTTCGGATACCAGCGGGCAATGCCCCTCGCCATCCTCGCCCCTAGCGCGCTTAGCCTGGGCGCGGCGTTCTATGTGCCGGGCGGGAGTGGGAGCTTGTGTCAGGTTGCGGCGTTTGCCGGTTTGCGCCCTTATACTTGACAGGGCTGCTATTTTGTAATGTGTCTCTGTCTCTAAATGGACCCCTGATGGCGCAGGAGGGCTTTTGCAACACGAGTGTCCAGCGACTGTTGCGCATACCCAAGCGTAGGACGAGGGGGGACGTGGGCGAGGGGCGAGGCACGCGCAGCTCTGCCAGCGTCCTTACAGTTGCGCGGCCTTTGCAGAACCGCCACAAGATGCCCCTGACCGCAGAGCCGCCATGACATGGCCCCCGACCAAGAACTGGCTACTTGCTACTCATCCATGCCACGTAACACTCCGGGATCCTACCTAGAATCCCGTAGCTCGTCCTCATCCGTTAAGGTCAGTGTCGCCGTGTGTCGCATGGCCAGATGGCCATAGCCGAGCAACAAGCAAGCCTCAACAAAGCGCAGCTTCACCATTAGGGGCAGCCTACCCTACACCACAACAGCCGCCAGCGAAGTGCCACCTCGTGGGTCCAAGTGTCGCGACGCAGCGCAGGCCGCCGGGCCGTGCGCCGCGCGCCCAGCCAAAACCAGCAAAAAAGCGCAAGCCAAAGAATTACGCAAGGCGTGCTGCTACTGCCACGTGAACGCACACGCGTGTGCGCAAGCGCGTCGCCGCACTACGCAGCGCACACATACACACTCCAGCCACCGCCACGCAAACACACGCACACACCCTCGGGAATACCACTTGGTAACAATAGAGGCCATGGATGTCTAGGCCACATTGCAGTCTGCTGCACAGCAGCGGCATTCCGGTCTCGGTCCTGCAGCGAGCACTCGCGCAACCCGCCGCTGCCCAAGGCGGCGCACGCACACACCCAGCAGAACTCGGCACACACAAAAGCGCACCAAACACCGCGGCCTGCCCTCCACGCTCCCCATAGCGCCCATCAGGGACAGTAGTACGCAAAGGACAGCCCACAGGCCCCTAACAGCTCATGCATCTAGGTAAAACACTTACATACGCGGCACCTACTGCCTCACACCGATGCGCCTGACTAATGACTACAAGCTAACGCGCCCTCTGCCCCAAGTCCCATCCAGCCATAGCACCAGAGACCTCACAGCGCCTGCAGCGCCATTACCTGAGCCGCCCGCAGCCGCTCCGCCGCCGGCGCAGTCCGCAGCGCCTCCACCGCCGCCGCACACAGCGCCGAAGGTTGCCGCGGCAGCGCCGCCGCCACCACGACCTCTGCCGCCGACACCTCGACGGCCTCCTTGGGTACTGTGGCCTGCGGCTCCCGCCGCCCGCCCGCCCGCGTGTAGCCCACATCCAGCATCGGCGCGTCGCGGGTGGCCAGAGCCAGGTGCGGCCGGTCCGCGATGCGCCCCCGCTGCCGCGCCTCCTCCCTCGCCGCCAGCGCCTCCTCCGCCAGCTGCTCCGCGCTCTTGCACGGAGGCGGTGCGGCGCCAAGGTGCGCGTGCCGCACGCGCGCCTCCGCCAGCGCGGCCATGACCCGGCGGCGGCCGCAGGCGGCGGCTGCTCGGCTGCGCGCGTGCGCCTCCGCCGGCGCGAGCGCGAGCGCGGACGGCTGCGGGTGGGGCTGTTGCCGTGCGAGGGCTGCATCGGCGAGCGGCGCCCCCGTCACCGGGGCCTTGGCGGTGTTGGCAACGGCGGCGTCGAGGAGGCTGATTGAGGCCTCGGTCGGAGGGCAGCAGACAGAGGCGCCGACGGCGCCGAATGTCACCTGCTTCCGGCTACCGCTGCTGCTGCTGCTCGCGCGAAGGGCTGACCGGAGCGGCGTCGCCGCGACGGCCCCGGGTGCCGCTGCCGTGACTTGTGTTGCCGACGGCGTGGCGGTGGCGCGCGGCGCGTCCTTGGCAGCCGGCGGCCGCGGTGCGGCGCAGCAGGCGTCGAGGTCGAGGTCCGAGCCGCTTAGCGTGCTGCAGCGCGAGAAGGCCGCGTCGCTGCTTGCGGCCGAGGAGGCCTGCGAGCGGTCGTCGTCGGAACAGTCGCAGCTGCTGGCCGGGCTGAGCTGGCGCGCGGGCACCGAGCGGCCGACTGAGCAAGCGTCCGAGGCCCGCCGGGAGGAGGGGACGACTAGCGGAGTGGGGCCAGACGTCGGCGGACGGGAGACAGGGGCCGCAGGCGGGCACACGGCTGCGAGTCCGGTGATGGCGCTGCATGCGGATGCCGACCCAGTAGCGCGGGGGTTGCAGACGTGGAGTACAGACATCTGCGCCGCCACGGGCGCTGATGCGGACTGGCATATCCGAGACGTTGGCCACCTGCAAGGGCCGTGGTAGGCGCGACAGGTGTTGTCGGGATGGCCGCCACTCCGCAATCGTCCTGGGACACTACATGACATGTGCTAGACAAAGAAGCGCAGCTGTTTTACGTCTCTACCGCAGATGCTGATGGCCGTGAGTCACGAACCAGCAAACACCGTCTGCGAAATGCGCGCGCTCTTACCACGTTGCACTCTTCCGCCGCCGAGCGATCAAGGAAAGGCAGACGACACCAGCAGAGCAGAGTATGGCGACCCAGCGGAGGGTGTCGCTATAGTCGGGCGCCATCGTGTACCGTCTGAGGGGTCTCGCCGGAAAACAGTGCTAGGTCGACAAGCGCGGTGGTAGCACGCAGCAGAGCGAGAAATATGCGACGCTACTTGGGGGCCCCTGTTGGGAACGGTGCTGTTTGAGCGTTTGCTTTGGCGTTTGACGCTGCGCAACGTGACGCGCTTAGATGTCGCGCGACCACAAAGAAGGCAGCAAGGTTCTATGTGTGTGCAGCGAGTTTGGCCACCGGCCACCTGCGTCCCGGAGGGTTCAGTACCACTCTCATTGTACGAGCACCCAACGGCGGTCTCCTATGCGGGGGTTTTACAACTCGGCGTTCAAGCGAGACCTGCAAATGCCTAGCGTTCTTCACGATGCGCCGCGCCGGATGAATACTGCGGCCGCGTGTCACGTGAGCTCCAACCGGCACGCCATCGCCCACAACCCCAGCGCACCCCACACTTCCCCCCGCTTCCCCGCACCTCGGCCGGCCACCTTTAAAGCCATCTTCGAGCTTCCCCCCACTGGCCAACCTTTACACTTGACATTCTTGCCGCAACACCCAACAGTGCACAAACATGCTCGCGCAAACATCTGGTGTTCTAAAGAAAGCGAAAGTATGCGAAGGCAGCACGGTATCCAGTGCTCACGCGACGAAGAAAACCGGCCCCTGGAAGCATTTGTTACCCGCGCGTAGCCGTCTTGGAAGTTGCGCTGGCCATAGGGAGTGGGTAGTCGTTGACGGTGTAGCCGTGTGGGGCCGGAGTGCTCCAGCTTCCTAGACTCCGGCAGCAATTCACCCGAGCATGAAGCGCATTCCTGGGCCGGTACGGTATTTGCGAAGGCCGATGTGTAACATCAACAAAGTTGGCAAACACTCAACAGGGAGGTTTCAGCCGGCCAGGCTTAGCCACAGCGATTTGGCGTTACTGGCACTACCGCGTCGCCGCTATTAACCGCGCAGGACCCAGAACACCGAGCTGATACTCAACCACCCACATTCGATTACATCAAGATACTGACCGGTTTAGTCTGAGTCCTTGGGCCGCCAGTACTGACGGTACAGTACTTATGGACCCTCCGCATCAACCTGTCCTTCGTGCCACACCCTTGCGTGCTCCAAGCCTTCTCACACGGTCATGAGGGCCGCTGCTACTGCGCATCACAGCCCACACTCCGCACCGCCAACCGCCATATAGCGCTGCCCTGTGCGCGCATCCGGCTGTAGAGTGGCATCAACGTACCTGGCACTCTGTACATCCGTCCTCCTGTACCGCATCACTACGGCACGCCCCCAGCCCCTCATGCTCCGTCGCCCTGAGCCATGAGCCGCCCACCTTCAGCACCGGCCCGGCCTCCTCTGTCACCATCCGCCCCTCCACCTGTGGCGCCCTGCTGACAAACATACATCATGCCCCGAGGTACCCAAGCCCCCGAGCGAGAGCCCCACAAGCGCTTAGAAGCCGCGTGCCGCCATGGACGCGGGGTCCGTGTTCTCTATCATCTCCAGCACATCGTTCTTGACGCCGCGCTTGACCTGGGGCAGGACAGCGGGGGCAGGTAGCCAGCTGAGTTGACGCAAGCGAACCTCCTGCCGCTGCCACTGATGACCTCCGCAGCGCAATGACAGATGTACGAGCCTGCAACTTGCGGTCGGGGCTCCAGGGGCTCTAGGGCAAACAACGAGGGCAGGGGGGGAAGCGCCGCGTGGCTGCGTGGTGGGGCGCGATCGTGAATGCGCGGGCCGTGGCGTGCGACGAACGCAGCGCTGCTGGTCCACTCGCCTTGTTGAACTCGGCGGCCACCTCGATGAGCGTGAACAGCCGCGCCTTGCCGTACTCGTTGATGTGGGTCTGATGGAAGCCAGCAGGCGAGGGGAGGGGCGTCAGGGGGCTCGCGCCTCATGGCGGGCAACTGTGACCGCTGCCCAGCCGCCGCCACGGCAAACAAGGGCCGGCGTGCTGCCGCACGCCCCGCAAGGGCGTGGGCAGCAGCTCCCCACCCCGCCCCTCGCCGCGGCGGTAACTGCCCACTCGCCCTCCCGCACCTGGCACCACCGCGGCAGCTCCTCCCAGGGCAGGTAGTAGGCCTTGATGTACGCGTCCACCGAGGCCAGCGGGGCGGGCCGGAAGCCGGGAGGGCCCATGGCGCGCATCTTTAGGGGAGGGCGGGTGTACCGAGGGAATAATGGGGGAGGGGGGATGGATGGATGGGGAGGATGGACGGAGCAGCGGGTGAGCGCGGCTGGGGAGGAGCATAGAGGAGGCCAGCGGCCCGCCTTCCCCAGCGCCGTCCTTCCCCCGGGCAACCCGCACCTGCCGCTCCACGTGCGACACGTCGAACGACATGTTGGCGCGCCCCTCCAGGCTGCACTTCTTGACGCCCGCCAGGCCCGTGAGCAGCCCCTCGGCCACCACCACCGCCGCGTGCTCCCACAGCGACGCAGTGAGCGGCAGCGGTAGCCGCGCGGCCAGCACCTTCTCCCTGCGGCAGGCCAGCGGGCAAGGGAGAGGGTCGTGCGATGATGAGGTCACGAATGAGATGACGGATGCGGACACGAGAGGTCGGCGACAGGTTGAGGGAGGGCCTGTGAAGGGCGGCTGCACTCTGTGAATTGCGTTGCCGGCCGCCAGCCGGCTGCCCTGCCTCAGCGAGATGCCCACCCTGCCTCACCGCCCGCCGCCCCGTGCGGCCCTCCCTGTCGCAGCTCGTATCGCACACACGCGGGGAATGGTACTATTTTACTTGTGTGAACAACCGCCATTTACGCAGGACCCCTGGCCCACCGGAAGGTCGACAGCGCGCGGGCCGCGAAGTCCGCCCAGGGGCTCTGCTTGGTGGCTGGCTCCTGGGGGCCGGGGGCGGGGGCGTGGTTGCGAACGAGGGCCAGTGCGAAAGATCGGTGCCAGGTTGCCCATGACTGGCTCACGTAGATTTAGCAAAGCATATGCAGCCGCTGCCTAGACTGCGCTGGCGCATAGCTACCGCGTGCAGACAAGAAGGAGAAAGGTGAGGGGGGCGGGCACTGTCTCGCAAGCTGCCACCGCTGCCGCCCAACCGCCAACCGCCCCGAGCACGCAGCACGGCGGACATGGCGAGAACGCTCGCCACAGCTGCCCGCGAAGCGCCCTCCGCCCGCTGCCTCCCCTGACCGAACCCCACCTTGGTTGCGTAGTTGGTGACGGCGATGAAGGTGGCGATGTTGCGCTCGCGGTCGCCGTCCCACACGCCCTGGGATGCGGCAGCGGCGGAGCCAGAGATCGGCGTAGGGAAACTACTGGGCGGCCTTAGCCGCCCCACTGCCGGCGGGCGGGCCCAGCGGGCGCCAACAGTAGATGCCAGCAAGATCCCAACGCGCCGCGTACACAGAGCGCCCGCGCCGTCCGTTCTTCCGCGCTCGCGCCTTGCCTCGCCCTTCCCCGCCTCCACGCGGTGCCACGTCGTCCTTTTCCTCACTTGCCCCACTCACCTGCATCATGACGCGCGCCGCCGCCCTGAACAGGTGGTCCCGCAGGTCCGCGGCCGCCTCCACGGTGCGGTTGAAGTAGGCCTCCACGTCCCGCTGCAGCCGCCCCGGCAGCGCCAGCTGAGGTGGGGCGACGAGGGGGCAGGGAAGGGCTAAAGATTGGGGAGACAGGGCAGCTGTGGGCTTCACCGCTGCGTACCTGGATGGGCGCGCAGGTCATGCCACACAGTTAGCGCCTGCCCCGCCTCCACTTAACGAAAAACACTATCGGCCAGACTGGATGCAAACATGCGACTCGGCGGGCCTTGCACACTGCACCCGGCTCCTCAGCAGCTAGCAAGCCAGCTGTCACGCAGCGACTTGCGGCAGCGTAGCGTGGCAGCCAAGCACCACGACAGCGTCAAAACAGTCGCACCCCAAGCAGCCCCTGCTCACGATGATGGCCTGCTTCGCCTCCTTGAACTGCCGCGCCAGGTACAGCAGGCTCTCCACAGCCACCACCCGCTCCCGCAGGCCCCAGCCCTTGCCGCCGCCTGGGCTGCCGCCTGGGCCGGGCGGGCCACCGCCCGGCGAGCCGTGGGCGCTGCTGCCGTCCGCCGCACCGCCGCCCGTGCCTCCCCCGCCCGAGCTGCTGGTGCGGTTGGCCATGGGCGTGAGCATGCCGGTGTTGGAGCTCTGGGCCGCCACCTGGGCAGGGAGGGCGCGGAGGGGGCGGAGGGGTAAGGGCAGGGAGGGCGCGGTGCAGGGTGAGCGTAGTGCGCGGGCCACCGCCGCCTGCGCAACGCATGGGGCAGAGAGCGGAGGGGGCCCTAAGCGTTCCGCGCGATGTGGCCAGGTCACCGGCGACACGCGCATGCCGGCCCCGCCTCCTGCCCGCGCCCCAGCGCGGCTCCAACATCTGCCCAACCGCCGCTGCCAGTGCCCATCCAGCCCCTCCACTTGCTCCATACGCCTTGCTCCATACTCAAGCATCCTGCCGTCCTCCTTCCCCTGCCCACCCCCACCTGGTGCTGCAGGCCAACGAAGCTGGCGCCGCTGCCCGACACGCCCCCCGGGGACATGCCCTCGCCGGCCATCATCTGCGGGCGCGGGCGGGGTGTGGCGGGGTTGCGGGCAGGGAGACGGTGAGGTTGGCCTGTACACAGTCTGTCACCTATCTCTAAACACACAGCCAGCAGGTGCGAGGTGCAAAAGCGGGGCGGAGCTGCGGCCCGCCCAGTGCGGTACGCGGTGTGCGCAGCACTGCACGTGATGCGCGTCGCCGGCTGCCCCCCTTACCTCTGTTGAAGCTTTGCTCGACTGCTATGCAGCTCACGCTCTGCTCTCCGCAGTCCCGCCCCGCCGCTCGAATTGCACCCCTTCCCCTGGTTTGCCCCTTGCCTCTTCGCGCCTCCTCGCCTTCCCCGGTCCCTGCCCGGGCCCCCGTCCCTCTCCCCGCCCGCACCCTGCTGTCGCCCAGCTTGATGGCCATCCGGTTGACGCTCTTCTCCACACTGTCCGCCAGGCTCTCCATGCGGTCACCGAAGCGGTCAAGCAGCCCCAGCCCGGTGGCGGCGATGGGCGCGCCGCGGCCGCTGGGCCGGTTGCGCGCGAGCTCCTCCACCTGACGGGGAGGGATGGGAGGGAGGAGCGATGCAGGGTGAGGCGAGCGCGCGTGCTCACAACCCGCACTCGCTGTATACAGCGGCCCTGCTCGACGGGCCGCTTGCCCGCTGCCCAGCCCCCTGGGGCCCCACCATGGGCTTGTACTTGCTGCCCTCCGCCAGCAGGATGCGCAGCAGCGCGCCCTTGAGGCGCGGCGCCAGCAGGTCGTCCCGCCACACCAGGTCCTCCAGGCCCATGCCGCCAAAGGCACTGAAGCAGTAGAGCAGGTAGACGTCGAAAATCTCCGCCAGGCAGCGGAACAGCGTCTCGGAGTGGCCCTGCAGCGGCCTGGGGTCGGCAGCAGGAAGAGGGTGTGGGGAGGGAAGAGATGAGGGGAAGGTGCCGACGACCAGTCCCGCTGGGGCGCGCTGCAAGATGCACTGAAGGGAGGGGTCGAGCGGCAGCGCTAGCCTTGGCCGCGGACCCGGCACGGCTTCCTCAAAGACCGGCAGACCCCGCCACCGCCCAGTGCCCAGCGCTCACTTCATGATCTGGCCGTAGTGGTTCATGTACTTGAGCGACTGCTGCGACGATATGGTCAGCATGTTGGGCAGCCGGGGAGGTCCGTGCTCGCCGCCCGCCCCCGGGGCGCCGCCCGGCGCCGACGTCGATGCCGCCGCGTCGGCTGCTGCCGTCCCCGCCGCATGCTGCGCCTCCGGTGCACCGCCAGCTCCTGAGGAGGAGGAGGCCGCCGCGGCGCCGCTGCCGTCCTCGCCGCCCGCCTCCTGCTCGCCGGCCGGCCCGCCGGCGGCGGTGCCCCTGCCTTCGCTGGTGGCACCCTGCAGCGACTGCTGCGAGCCCGCCCGGCTCATCTGCGCCCCCTCGGCGGCGGTCTTCTGCAGCAGCTCCACCAAGTTGCGCTGCCGGCCCTCGGGTGCGGTGCCCTGGCCCAGCCTGGGGGCAGGACCGAGGATGAGCGAGATGGCATGAAGTAGGACGTCGGGAGCACCCATGCCGCTAGTGGGCGAGCGGCAAACCCGGCATGCACCGCTCTGCGCCGCGCAATGGCCCCAACACCGCTTGCCCCTAACGCCCCGCTACTCAGCCAGCGGCAGCCCGCTCTGCCTCGCCTGCCAGGACGGCCCCAGGACGGCATCCAGCCGCCCCGCCCCGCCCCCGCCCTAGACCCGCCCGCTCCCACCCCCGCTTGAAGGGGTTGCCCTCCGTCATCCACTTGTCAAAGCTGGTCACGGCGCCGTCCTCGCCCCAGCCGGGCACGTAGTAGGGCGACCCCCGGATGGCTGCGTCCAGGTCCAGCGTCATGGCGCCCTGGGAGCCCGTCACCGCGCCCACGTCCTGTGGAGGCCCCGGCATGGGGGCGGAGGGCGGGATGGGGGGAGGGGAGGCTGAGTGGCGCTGAGCGGGAGCACGCCGGCCCGAGGCGGCGCCTTCCCGGAGCGGGAGGGGGGCGCGCACCTGCCATGCCTCGTTGTTGAGGCAGGTGGTGAGCGACTCGAGGTTGGAGCGGTGGTAGGCGGGCAGGAAGCGGGCGCACAGCGCCATGATCTGCATGGGAGCAGCGGGGCGGGGCGCGTACTGGGTGGGGCCTGACGGCGGCTTCACATGGTGGGAGCGGGCCCACAGCACGCAGACAAGGCACCGCCGGCGGTAGCAGGGGCAGCTGGGAGGAGAGTGCCCTGGTGAAAGCCCCCTCGGCCCTGCCCTGAGCGGCCCTGAGTGGCCAGCGCCCAGCCGCACCTGCCCCCGCAGCTCCGTGGGGCAGCCCAGGAAGGCCTCTGCCACGCCGCCGAACTTGCCACACCAGTCCACCACCTGGATGGGGTAGAGGGGGGGGGGTGTTTCCGGGGAAGTTGGTAAGCAATGCGATAGTATTGAGGATAGCAATCCCCAACCCGCCACCTCCTCCTTCCCCTCCCCTCCCCTCCCCTCCCCTCCCAT
>BDDC01000463.1:14250-35110 GCA_001662425.1 Chlamydomonas sphaeroides
TTGTCCAGCAGCAGCATGTCGCGGATGCGCTTGGCGGCCACCTCCAGCACCTCGCCGCGGGACACCTGCGCGAGGTGAGGGCACCGAGGGAGGGAGGGAGGGGCTCCTCGCGGTGAGCACCGCCAGGACGAGCCCTTTCCCTGACGCCGTCCCCATCGCGCCCCACCTGCCCACCCATCCCGCCTGGCCGCTGGCCTGCGGCCTCGCCCAAGCGCCCCGACCCTTGCCCCCGCCCTCCCTCCACAACTGCGCGCGCCTACAGCCACGCAGCGGCGCCTCCCGCCTGGGTACCCATGCGCCCAGCGCCGTGATCGAGCGCACAGCCCCTGGCCCTGCCCCTGCCCCTGGTCCACCGAGCAGCTGGCCCCCGTGGGCCCCACCTTGAGCATGTCGCTGACGGCGGTGAGGAAGGAGGAGGTGGCGGCCTGCGCCTTGCGGGCCTCCTCGTCCAGGTCTGACAGGGGCGGGCAGGATGGCCGGAGCGGTTAAGGGAGGGAAGAGGCGGGGAGAGGCGGGCAGAGCGAAATCCGCGCGCCGGGCTTCTTGGCCCCCTGCCTTTCGCTGCCCTTCTGCCCTCTCCTCGTTCCCTTCCCCCTCCCCTGTCCCCTGCCGCTGCCTGCTCCCGCCCTCCTCCCCTCCCCCCCGTCCCCCCCCACCCTGGCTGGCCGCCATCTGGCCCTGCTTGGCCACCGCCAGGCTGTGCCAGTAGGCCATGACGTGATAGGAGGCAAGCACGTCGAACACGGCCTGGGAGGAGGGTAGGAAGGGGAGGGCAGCCATGGATCCCCTGGCAGGGCACCTCCCCACATGCCTCTCGTCCTCCTCTTCCCTCCCCATCCCTCCCCTCCCCTCGTCCTCCCCTCTCCTCGCCTTCACCTTCTGCCGATCCCCCCCCTGCCGCCCCCACCCTCGCTGGCCCCCCACCCCACCTCCATGATACGCTGCAGGCAGGGCCGCAGCATGTCCACCGGCATGGCGCGCAGCAGCTCGCCGTAGCCCAGAGCCAGCGAGGAGGAGGCGCCCGCCAGCTTGTCGGCCAGCCTGGCGTGGGAGGCAGGGGGAGACAGGGGGAGAGGCAAGGGAGGACGCGTGCTGAGTGGTGGGCTAAGCTGGTCCACGCAGCGCCCAGCCATGTACATGCAATCCGGGGCGGCTGCACCTCATGTGCGGGCAGCGCGAAGGCTGCAGGATCCGCGGCGGCCGCACCACGCGGCAGCAACACGGGCGAGCGCAACCGTGCAGGCGCTGCCGGGCGTGCGGCCTCACTTTGGCTTGGCCAGCAGCAGCCCCCGCACGATGCGGGTGGTGGTGTCGGTGAGCGAGTCCTTGAAGCCCTGCAGCACCTTGGCCGCCAGCGAGGGGCCGTCGATGCCCTGCAGCAGGTAGCCGTCCAGGATCTGAGGAGGGAGGGAGGGAGGGAGCGGCAGGGTGATGAGCGACCAGAGGAGGTAAGGACACGCACGTGCACCGCGACCAGCGACAGTGATGGCCGCAGATCCAGGGGGCGCCAGACATGGGCCCCACGGTGCGAACAGTCGGCCCCGCCGGCTGCGGCACGTCCGCAACTGAACTCCTCGGTGGCACCCTCCCCCCACCCCTCTGCCAACCGCAACTGGCACCCCAGCCGCCAGCCGCCGGCCCCCAGGCCGCCCTCGCCGGTGCATCGCCGCACCCGCGTGTATCTGTCCGGATCGAACTCCGCCACGATGTGAGTGAGCGAGGTGTCCATGCGCCGCAGCGTGTCCACGTACAGCCGCTGCACTGTCACACGCAGCTCGCCCGACACCTGGGGCCGGGGGGGCGGGGCACAGGGGTGCGCGGAGGCCGGCATCGCGTTTGCAAGGAGGAGGGGGTGCGCGTGTGGGGCTCGTGTGCGGAGAACACAGTACACGGCCGCCGGGACCCACGACCCGCGACCCACGCGGCTCGCTGCTCCGTGCAGGGCTCCCGCCCCATAGGAGCGCTCAGGCCCCGCGCCCGGTAGCGGCGCGTGCCGACCTCCGCCTGCCGCCTCCTGCCCTCACCGAGAGCTGCTTGAGGCTGTCCACGCCCTGGAAGCACTGCACGCACGTCATGATGGCGTCGCCGTACTCGCCCATCTCCTGGGAGCGCCTGCGGGCGGAGAAAGGGGCGCAGGGGCGGATGCTTGCCTCCCCCCACCCGCTAGCGCCACGGTGAAGGGTGTTGCAGGTTGCGGCCTCGTTCCCTCAACGCCATCGGCGTCCTCGCTGCGCCCGCGTCGCGCCCCCTCGTGCCACAGCAGCGGCGCCTCCAGCACCATCCCTGGCGCGCCCGACCCACTTGAGCAGGTGCTGCAGGTCCCGCGCCCGCTTGATCTTGGTGACCACCTCCATCAGCTCCATGTAGGCCTGGCGGGCGGAGGGAGCGGGGCAGGGGCATGCGACGGGCTGTGCACCTTCCTTCCCCTCTCTCTGCCTCTGCCGCCCCAACAGCCTCGTCAAGGCATTGCGATGAGCTGGCCGCGCATGGCTTCGCCTGCCTGGCCCACACATGATATTCCCGCTCCTGCCGCCTCCCGCTGCCCCCGCACCTGCTTCCGCCGCGTCTGCCCCACCACCCGCATGTTGCGCTGCACCTCGTCCGCCGCCGCCTTGAGCGTGGCGCGCGAGGAGCGGGAGATGAGGAAGGCCGCCTTGAGGTCGTCCTCCACCTGGGCCCCAGCAGGGGTGGCCCCGGGGAAGGGGGGCGTGCCAAGGGTCAACCAACACACGTCAGCGAGGGACAGCCGAAGGCGTAGCGCAAGACTTGAGGGCCGGGGCAAGCGAGTGACATGGGCAAGGCTGCTGAACAGTGGGGATGGCGGTGCAGAGGCCGGGCGCTGGAATCCGACAAGAGGGCAGGGCCATGCAGACGACAGGCTAATCGGCTGGGGCGACACGCTAGCGCCTTGCAAGGGCGGCAGGTTGGCCGCCTGTGCTCGCGTCTCGCATGCGTCGCTGGCGCCGGTGCCGTGGGCCGGAGCCCGGCCTCCTGGTCTTGCTAGCCACCGACGCACCTCCGCCACGCGGTCAATGCCCGCCAGTAGCACATCGCGCTTCTTGTTGACGTGCCGCGACAGGCGCCCGCTCACGGTCTGTGGGGACCAGGCAGGCGCATTTGGCGGGTCGGGGACAGGGGTTGGGCGCAGGAGGGAGGGACCCGGGGTGGGAATGAGATTACGGTGTGCAACACCCCGAGTCCTGGGCACCCCACGGTCCATGCCCGCATCCCCATACCGCACCCAGGCCCCCGCCCCAGCCCTTCCTGCTGCGCAGCTCCCACGGCGCACCTCCACCCCGGCCGTGAGCTTCTCAACCAGGTCGTCGATGTGGTCCTGGTCGTCGTGTTCGCTGAGTTTCGACAGCTCGTAGGCCACGGGGTCGAAGCTTGCCTCAAAGTACCCCGAGTACAGCTGCCCCAGCACCAGGTCCGCCCTCGCCTCCACCGCCCTGAGCTCCTCCTCCGTGTATTTGCGGCGCAGGTCCTGCTGCTGCTTGGCTATCTCGTTGAGATGGCGCATGCGCTCGAACTCATTCTCGAACAGCGGTCGCTGCACCGTGTCCACGATGCGACCGCCGAAGTCGCCAATCTTGTTGCCCACGGTGCCACCCACATCGACCAGCTTGTCGGCAAAGGTTCCACCAAAGTCCACCACCTTGCCTCCAACCAGCTTAAGTTTGCCTAGCATATTCTGGCCGAAGCCACCTCCTCCTCCCTCAGCCATCGTAGCTCAGCGGGCGAGCTCGCTGACGCTCGCTGACCACTGTGCGATTATTGATCCTCTTCACATTCCGCACTAGGCACTGCTGGGGTCTCACTATGTCACCTCATAGAAGTGCAGATGACAGTCTGGTGTTCCAACTGGGAGTGCAGCAGTCGTGGTCACAGCCAAGCGGTGCGATAGGCCGTGTCGCAGCAGCACAAGCGTCGTTGAGCGTGCGAGCAAGCCGCAATGTTGAACCGCACCAAGAGTTCGGTTGCACGCCATGTGCATGGCACGTACCAGACACTGACTCCTGGCATCCGGAGTTCCCCAACCTTGACACCAACGTATCTGAACGACCCAGTCACAGCAGGGCTGTATTCCTGTGCCATTGAACTCGGCTAGCCAGTCCTTCTCCAGCACACATCGCTGCTCGCGCTGTCTCGCGCGCCAGCGCAGACCGGCAGTCGCACTCCCCGCCGCTCGCCACCTGCCGTTGCTTACGTCCCTGAGCTCACCCTCCGACGCTCACAGCTCCACCTCGCGCGCCGCCCGCCTGCTCACGCTCGCCCACGAGCTGCCCGCGCAGCACCATTACCACAAGCCTACGCCATCGCCGTCTTGCCTACCCTGCAACCCCGCGCGCGCATACCACAAGATGTTCCCGACTTCGCCCCGACACGAGTCCACGCAGTGCCGGTTCCGGCCCCGCCTCCCACGTCGTCATCACGCGTACATCTGCTCTGTGAAGACCAGCTGGTCCACCATGAAGCAGCCCGGCATCCGCGCCCGGTCGCCCACAATCTCCAGCAGCCGCCGCTGCACCTCCTTCTCCTCGGGCGGGGGCTCCTGCCGCCGCGCGCGATTGAGGTACTCGTACACCTGCGGGGGCGTGGCCAAGGGCAAACACATGGATCAAGCCGATGGCCCACAGCTAGACAAACCCGCCCCATCCAACACCACCAATGCAGGCAAGCAGCCGGCGTGGCGAGGATGACGGTGCAACAGTGTGGGGCCGCGATGATCATTCGGCCCGTGCGCGATCCCTTCCCTTCACCGAGGGGCCCGTTAAGGGCCCGAAGCGCCATCGGCCCCAGCCATGGCGCTTCATGCCGCCCCGACCCCCTCGCACCGACCAAGCGAACCGCACGCCAGCGCGGTCAGACGCCCGTCCCTCTGGCCAGCACCTGCAGCCCATGCCCTGCCCCGGAGCCCATCTACCGCCCCAAGTGCCCAGCCGCACGCCCAGGGCCCACGCACCTGGGAGAACTTGGGCCCCAGCAGCGCCTCGCACGACTGCCGCAGCGCGCGCGCCTTGTCGGTCTTGGCGCCGGTGCGCAGCACGCGCTCCTGCACCGCCGCGATGCTGTCCCGGCCGTCGTAGCCGCGGTTGGCCATCTCTGCGGGGCGGAGGGGCGGCGCAACAGCGGCAGGGGGCATGGGATGTGGGTGTCGAAGGTTGCCGTGCTGGCGGTGCGCACCCCAGAAGTCAAGTGTAGCCCGACGGCGCCCGACGCGTGCTCGGCCCGATTCTGCGCAGTCCTTGGCCTGGGCCCTACCCTGCCCTGGCCCAGTCTGGCCACAGCCCCATCCTGCGCACGCGGCCGGCGCTTTGTCCGGCCCCGGCCCGCCGAGTAAACCCACCCTCGACGTTTTGTATGATGCGGTTGCGCTGCTGCTGCACGCCCTCGTCGTCGTCATCGTCCTCAAAGTCATCGCTGTAGCCGCCGTCCTCGTCGTCCCCGTTGTGGTGGCTTCCATGCCCCCGCGCCGGACTCCCGCGCACCGCCTGGCTGGACCGCACGCCGCCCCCGCCCGCCGGAGCGCCCGCGCGCCCGTACGCCGGCGAGCCCTGCGCGTGCCCGTGCGCCGGCGACGCGCCGGCGCTGTGCGACTGCCCGCCCCCGCCCAGGATGCCCCCGCCGGCCAAGGGCGCGATGCGGCCGGCGCTCATGGCCGGGCGCGCTCCCGCGACGCCGCCCGCTGTCCCGCCCAGCGTCCTGCTGTTGCCCAGCACCACGGAGCCCATGAGCGGGCTGTCCGAAGCGCCGGTGCGGTTGCCGGCGGTGTAGCCGAGGCCACCGCCGGGCGCGCGCGAGCCCGCGAGCTGACCGGGCCCGTGCGACATCTGCGCGGCGATGAAGACAACGGCGCGTGTGGGTGCAGTGCAGAGACGGCATGCCTCAGGTACGATGCAGCGCCAGCGCCGTGCGCCTCCACGACCCTGCCTGCACTTACCAACAGAACCTGAGCCCTTGGAGGCCCCTCCGCACATGCCCATATGGAGCGCAGCATGCACGGCAGGCCCCTCATGCATCATTGCTTCCGGCCTGCGCCCTGCCCATCCTCTGCACCCTCGCCCTGCCGCCTCCTGCGCCCCCACCCCTTCCATGCCCCCAACGGCACGGCAGCCGCACCTGCATTGTGCCCATGTTGGGCATGTCGTCGTACGCGCCACCGCCCCAGCCCGGGTCCACGGCGCCCGCGGTCCCTGTGGCGCGCAGGGCGGGGGACAAGCGTCGTTGCGCAGGATAGCCTGACGGGAAGCGCGCATCATGTGCTGCGAGCAGCGCATCATGCGCCGCGCAAGGCTGCAGCACCACGAGTCCGTAACCATGAGTCCTAAATGACAGCCAGTGATGCCCGGCTGTGTGGCTGACTCACGTGCCAGGCCCGGGCGCGCGTCAGTCGAGCGTTCCCCCAAACCACGACTGTTGTCATACCCTGCACAGCACACCTATCCTCAGGCCCAAGGCCGTCGCACCTCCCAGCGCGCCGCGCGTGCCCATGGCTCCCCGCGTGGCGGTGCCCGTGGTCCGCACCGAGCCCTGCAGCACGTCGTCGTCTGCGTCCCACATGCCCCCGCCGCGGCTGCCCGCCAGCCCGGCGCCTGGCCGCTGCTGCCCGCCCGTGGTGCCCGGCCGCGCCATTGTCACCGTGTTCCCTGTCGGCACGCGCCCGTACGCCGACTGCTGCGTCTGAGGCCGCTGCGGCAGGCCTGCAAGGGCGGCGGGAAGAGGGCGTGAAGGAGGGGCAGGGCGAGACAGGTTGAGGCGCTCAGCCAGCAGCTGCTCGCCCGCAGCGGGGCCATCGCGGAGCCCGACAGACTTCCCCCAAGCCCCCGCCTGACATCACAGCCATTGTAGCAGCCCTGCTAGGTACCGGTAGGCCATCCTTGCTGCTCACCGCCCTGCTGCTGCCGCGCCTGCGACGGCAGAGTGGCGCCGTAGGGAGTCGCCGCGGCGCCCGGACCCGGCCCGGCCGCGTCCACATCCCAAATGCCCCGGTTGGCGCCGCGGCTGGGCGGGTTCCGTGTGTCGTCTGTAAATGGGGCAAGTGAATACACATGGTAAGCAGTGGGACGAAGTGAACAGGGAAGGCTTGGGGCGGGGGTTTCCATGCGTTCTTGACGTCGGCACCGTGCTCATGCGTTTGACCGAGACCTAGGTTCTGGTCCCTGTGCCCCTTCTGTGGCGCTCGAAGGCTTCAGCTTGTGCACCGGTCAACTCGCCACGAACACCGCACCCACCAATGCGCACGGTGCCCATGTTGGGCAAGTCGTCGTCATCCTCGAAGCCACCGCCCCCCGGCGCCGGGTGGTGCTGCGCCCCCGGCAGCCCAGTGTTGGAGCCGTAGATCTGCTCCTTCTTCCGCGCAGCCGCCTAGGCACAACAGGAAGGCCGCCAAGGCGGCGCATGGTTCACTCCGCGTGCCTTGCTTTGGCTGCTTTGCCTCTTTTGCCTCCGCGCAGCCGCCTGCCGCAATATGCTTGCTGGCGCTGCCCAGCAATTAACGCAAAACGGCAGCCCCCCGTGCCCACTTGCCCCGTGCACCGCCCCCGTGGACCCCGCCACCCCGCACCGTCTCCCGGTTCTTGTTGGCGCTCATGGCCGCCACCCGCATCTCCAGCTCCCGCCGCTCCCGGTCTGCCGCCTTCTTGCGCTCCATCCTCTGCTTGGGGGTCAGCCCCGCGTCGCCCTGCAGACCGCATCACCCGCGACGGGGAGGTGACGTCGCAAGTCGCGCACACGCCAACACAACCCGGGCCTCCTGCCCCGGGCAGGCGCCCACGCCCGCCCCGATGCGTCCAAGCAGCGGCGCTGCAGCACGTGCTCAGCTGACCCCCGCGGATGGCCGTGCCCCGTCGGAGCTGCTTGACACAGACCCTCGAACCCACCTCCCCGCCCGCCCCCGGCGCCGCGTCCAGCAGCTGCCTCCTGCGCGCCATGCTGGGCTGCTTGAGGTTGCGCCGCGTCTCGTCCGACTTGAAGCGGTCCAGGTGCCGCTGCACGTACGGCATCTTAAACACCTGCGAGTTGATGAGGCAGCCGGTGGCGGTACCTTGGCGCCCTGCGTGTGTACTGCAAGGATGGCCCGGTGCGGCGCCGAGCCAGGCCGGTAACTGGGCTTGCGGCCCTACCCTGCCCTACTGGACCTTACGCAAGCATGACAAGCGCAAGGGGAAAATCGGTCGGCGATGCCTGTATTGCCGCGGGCCCGGCGCCTTGCCCCAGCCACTGCTTTGGCGCCCCCGCACTGCACGGACAGGTCCTGTGCTGCCCTGCCCAGACCCGAGGCGCCGCGGCTCCGCACCTCGCCCAGGGACGGGCGCGTGGTGGCGTCCCGCGACAGCAGCTTGTTCACCAGGTCGCTGAGCCCATTGCTGAACTGGTCCGTGGGGATGGGCGGGAAATTGCCGCGCACAATCTGATACACCAACGACAGAAGGCTGTCCGCGGCGAACGCGTGCCTGGAGAGGGGCCAAGGGGTTGTGGAGTTAATTGGTGGCAAGAGAGAGGGGTTTGCGGGCAAACAAGGGGCACTGAGGCAGCGGGCGGCGCTGCTTCGGTGGAGGGCCGCAGCGCGGGCAGCGACGCGCGGCTGTGCAGTGGCGGTGCGCCAGTGCAGGCCCCGTGGTCGGAACTCACTTCAGCGTGCACAGCTCGTAAAGCACGCAGCCCAACGACCAGATGTCACCTGCGACAAGCAGGTGGACAGCACCAAGGTGAAGGATAGGGCGGCGCGTACACCATGTACACGGGCCGTGCGGGCGGGCGAGAGCCACGGACCAGAACTCACTCTTGTACGTGTACGGCTGGTTGGTGCAAATCTCTGGGGCCATGTAGTAGGGCGTCCCGGTGACGGTTGTGGCGAACGAGTCGGTGCGTTCGAGCACCTTGGAGATGCCGAAGTCCCCCAGTTTGATGATGCCGCCACGGGCGATGAAAATATTTTGGGTTTTGAGGTCGCGGTGCAGGATACGCTTGGAGTGGATGTAGCTGATTGCGGAGGCAGTCTGCGTGGCAGCGGCAGCGGCGGCACGCAGGCTCGCAGGGGTCGGCTGGATGTGAAGCGACATGCCTGAGCCAGGTACGGGGTAGGCACCCTACCTGCACAAACATGTTCATGACCTCATCCTCCGTGAAGTACTCCTTTGCCGCAGCCTTTTTACGGATCCGATTGAACAAATCGCCCTCCTCGCAAAACGAGGTGACGATGCACAGCGACCCCTCCTTGTCGACAAAGCTTTCACGGTAACGGATTATGTTTGGGTGGTCCAGCGAGTCCAGCAGCTGTACCTCCCGGAGGGCACCCGCATAGTCGTCCTGCGGGAGCCCGGGTAAAGCGGGGGCAGCATGCGTGTACGTGGTCGGGCTGCTCAACCGGGGCCCGTTGTTCCTCTCTACCTATAACGTTAGTTCTCATGAAAGCGCTACCAGGGAAAGACACGCGGCTCAGCGGAAGGTGTTTGCTTGGCAGCATGCGGCGCGCGGCCTTCGCACCTTGGCGGACATAGGAATGCGCTTGATGCACCATAGAGACTTGTCGCGAACGTCCTCGGCCCGATAGGCCGTGCCATACTGACCTTGCCTGCAAGCCACCGCAGCGCGAAGGCATGCGCTCTCAGATGGCAGCTAGCGCGAGCCCCGCTGCAGCGCCCACGCACCCGATCACGACTAGATGATCATATTTGTCCATGATTCCGGTGTATGTGTGCTACGCCAAGGGAACTGAAGAAGCGGCCAACCCCGTCGCGGTCGGCCGAAACAAGCTTACTGCATTGTGAGCAACACAGCAAGTAAGGTGCGGTTTTGTAAGACATAAGGGTGTGGGGAGGTTGCTTCCGTGCCATTTCGGCATGGGGCAGAAGTCCTTCCGTCAGCACGCTGTGCTGTGCCTGTCAATACCAGAGTTGCCATACCTTGTGCACGGACTATCCCCTGCGTTTCCCCTTCATTGCACGGCACAACCGCGACTTGGCGCGCTCTCAGATTGCACTTACTTAGCACAGCGCGCGGGGCCGAACGCGGCCACCTGCAACCATGCAGGTCCCAGTGACCGTCCTCAATGCTAACACCAAGCGGGAGACCGGCAAGAAGGCGCAGTTCGCCAACATTGCCGCCGCGAAGGCAAGTCGCGGCCCGCGGACCAGGGTGCACCTGGTGAGCTCTGCGTTCCTGCCTTTCTTCACGTGTGTTGCTCTCGATATGCCAGGCTGTGGCGGACATCATCCGCACGACGCTGGGGCCGCGGTCGATGCTCAAGATGCTCCTAGACCCCAACGGCGGCATCGTTCTCACGAACGACGGGCACGCTATTCTGCGTGAGATCGATGTCAGCCATCCAGCAGCCAAGGTGCGGGGTGCTCAACGGCGCTCGGCCGCACCGCGGGCTTCTTTGGCGGGATGATCTCGGTAACGCGCCTTGTCGCTCCTCGCAGTCCATGATTCAGCTCAGTCGGACACAAGACGAGGAGGTCGGGGACGGCACGACTTCCGTCATCATCCTGGGTACGCTGAGCGGCCACGGACACATGCCGACCTGGGCTGCCCCTCTCGCCCCGAGCCCCCGCCATCTCTAGCTGCCTACCCCACATAACCTCCGCACATGCCAACTACCTGCCGCATGCCCCACGCAGCCGGCGAGATGCTACACATGGCGGAGCCCTTCCTCGAAAAGAACATCCATCCCACGGTCATCGTGCGTGGGTTTGCCCGTGCCCTCGAGGACGCGGTCAAAATCATCGACCAGCTCGCCTTTGCCATCGACACCGAGGACAGGAAGCAAATGCTCAACGTGGTGAACAGCTGCATTGGCACCAAGTTTACGCACCGCTTTGGGGACCTGATGGCGGTGCGTGCCTGGCGGCGCGTTGGGCTTCTCCACCTCATGCTTAGCAGCGTTCACCTAGCATCAGCCCTGCAATAGGAGATGTTCGCTTGCTTGTTGGCGGCTGTGGTCCTGGCGCTGAACTGGCGCGCCTGAGGCTGCAGCGGGCAGGGGCCGCGCCACTGGGTAGCAGCAGTCAAGGCCCAGCTGGAGCTGGAGCAGTGGCGAGGAGGCCAGTGCCGCCCTGATCGGTGCGGCGCAGCGCAATGCCGGCGAGCTATTGAGGAAGGCGGGGTGCGCCCGTGGTGCCGTGGAGGGCCCCTGCGGCACCTCATCGTGGGGCGCTGGCCGCTGCCGCCGGAGGGCACGAGTTTCAAAGACGCACCCCAGTGGCGGCACCACAGCGAGGGCGCGGTGCGGAAGGCAACGGCCGGGTCCAGGCCGCGGACCGGCGCTGCGGCGGCTACCTGGGTTGCTGAGCTAGAGCAGAGCAGCGTTGACGAGCCGCGGCGGCCACGTGGTGCCTCCGCCGGCAGCGCAGGCCCGCAACCTGCTGCTAGCGGCCAGGCCCATCAAGCTGCCGGCCCGGAGCCGTGCAAGCCATAGAATGCGGCTCAGCGCGGCGAGGGGCGCAGCAGTGGGGCCGCAACGCCGGCCCAATCGCCTAGGCCTGGTCCAGGTCCTGGCCCGCACGTGCTCCGGCTGTGTGGGCCCGGCATGCCGCTCAGCAGCGGCGGGCTCGTGCCCTGCCGCCCCGGGGCGGCTGCAGCGGGACGCACCGCGGCCGGTGCCGTGGGCCCCTAGGGGCCCGGCAGAGGCTTGCGATGGGCCCTGAGGCCGTGGGGTCCCCAGTTAAACCTTGCAGAAGGCCGGCTTGCGACGGCGACCCTGGAGCCGGCGCCTTGGCTTGCAGCGGGGCTGAGGCCAGCAGCGGCCCGGGCCTGGGGGCGTGGGGCGGCGGCGGCGCACAGTCCTTCCGCCACAGAGCCACCCCTTTTCAGCAGCAGCAGCAGCAGCCGTATGTGTTGGCGAGGCCGCGAGCGGGTGGCCCTGCCTCCCTCACAGTCCTGAGGTCTGCGGTGCTTGCATTCACAGCACACGCGTATTGGCCGAGCTTAGGCCTTGACGTGGCGCTTCGCCGTGCCACTCTCCGCTCACCCTGCCCGGCCCCGCCCCGCACAGGACCTGGCGCTCGACGCGGTGCGGACCGTGGCGGTGGACCTGGGCGGCGGCGCCCGGGAGATCGACATCAAGAACTACGCCAAGGTGGAGAAGATCCCGGGCGGCACCATCGAGGACTGCCGCGTGCTCAAGGGTGAGGCCGCGTCCTGCGTGAGGGGCTCCGGCGGGCGGGGTCATGAGGAGCGTGGCAGTGTGGGCCTGTGGCGCGGCCCGCGGTTGTGGGGCGGTTGTGGGGCTGTGCACGCAAGGAAAGGGCTGTCGGCTGCAGCAGCAGCACGCGGGTTGGGAAAGGTGAAGTGCTTGCCCTGCTTCTGGGGGTACCAGCAGGCGGTGCTGGGCGCAAGGGCGCCCGCTGCCGGCCTCTGCCTGGGCGCGGTGCAGCGCGGCGCAGTGGGTGCGTGCCAGCTGCGTGGGGCAGCTGCGAAGGGGCGCGGCGGGATCTGCCGGCGGCGCAGTCACCACCGCAGCACTACAGGCATGTGCTTCTTGTGCCCAACTACGCCGTCGGCTGCCAGCTCTACGCGGCCGGGTACCGGCCTCGCTATAGGCCGCCTGTACTTACGTGGCTCCCGCGTCAGCCTTAAATTTGCATCAGCCGCAGCGCTGCTCAGAGCTGCCGGCGCCTCGCACTGGACCGCGCTCCTCGACACCATGCCGGCGCAGAGCCGTAACCACCACAGCCGGCAGATGAATGGCAGGACTGGCACGCTGGAGGCTGGAGCAGCGCTGTCAGCTGGAGCGGCGCCTCGCGGTCGCTGCAGCGGAGCATTGCAGCGGCCGGCGGCTAGATCAGCCGCCCAGGCAGGCCAGTCGCGGACCGCGCAGCCGGCCCGGAGCCTAGGCGGTCACCTGCGGCGTCCGCGAGGGCGCGGCGCCCTTCCCTTGCAGCACCTGGTCCACAGCCCCGTGCTGCAGCACCACCATCATGAGCAGGCAGCGCTAGGGCGGCGCATCGGCTGTGCTGCGCCGCCGCGCTTTTATGGTGTGCCAGCCGAGGCGGCGGCGACAGCCGGGGCGGCGCCGGCAGCAGCCCTCGCAGGGGTTGGCAGCCTGTTGGGGCTGGGGCCGGCTGTAGAGGCTGGGGCCTGTTGGGGCTGGGGCCGGCTGTAGCAGCCTCGCAGGCGGCATGACGCAGCGCCGGCGGCAGCCAGCAACCGGCAGGGGCTCACTGTTGCAGGCGGGGCAGCACAGTCGGCAGCAGGCAGCGATCCCGCATTATCATCTGGCGCCGGCACCCTGTGGTGGCCCGCGCGCTCGCTGGCTGCTGCTCCCGGCCGCGGACCGGTGCCATGCCCGCGCTCCCAACCGCCTCCCCGACCCTCACGCCTCCCTCCCTCCCTCCCCAACCTAGGCGTCATGTTCAACAAGGACGTGGTGGTGCCGGGCCGCATGCGGCGGCGCATCGAGAACCCCCGCATCATCCTGCTGGACTGCCCGCTCGAGTACAAGAAGGGCGAAAACCAGACCAACGTGGAGCTCACCAAGGAGGAGGACTGGTGCGCTGATTGGGCAGGGAATGAGGGGCTGTCTGGGGGTGGCATTGCGGGTTTGCGTGCCGTGTTTGAGTGGCTGGAACGGGGGCCACGGCCGCGACGAGCGGGTCTGAAACGCTAGATTCGTCTCCCGCTCATTCCCCCGCGGCTCGCAGGGCGGCGCTGCTGAAGCAGGAGGAGGAGCAGATCGGGCGGCAGTGCGAGCAGATCCTGGCCTTCAAGCCCGACGTGGTGGTGACGGAGAAGGGCCTCTCGGACCTGGCCGCGCACTACTTCACGAAGGCCGGCGTGTCCGCCATCCGCCGCCTGCGCAAGACCGACAACAACCGCATCGCGCGCGCGTGCGGCGCCACCATCGTCAACCGGTGCGGCGGGAGGTGGAGGCAGGCTGCATGGGCGCGGGCTGTAAGGGGATTGAGGCAGCCGCCTCAGCAGCCGTGATGGGCTGAGACCACCGGGGCCGCTAGCAGCTGGCGTGTTGAGTCGGTTGTAGCGGCGGCCCTGAACGGGTGTGACACCGCCCGCCAACCTAACACGGCTTGCCGTTGGGGCCGCTCTGTGTGCCTGCAGGACGGACGAGATCCGCGAGTCTGACGTGGGCACCGGCGCGGGGCTGTTTGAGGTGGTCAAGATCGGCGACGAGTTCTTCACCTTCGTGGTGGACTGCAAGGCGCCCAAGGCCTGCACCGTGCTGCTGCGCGGCGCCAGCAAGGACATCCTCAACGAGGTGAGCACCGGCAGCACTGGGGCGCTGTGGTGCAGGGTCAGCGCTGCTGCAGCGGAAGCAACAGTGCATACGGTATCATAGCGCATCGCGCAAAGCACGACTAGGTGTAGCGTGTGAGCGCATGGGGAGGATGAAGGGTGGCAGCTGCAAGCACCAGCATTGGGCCTTTGCCGCACATGAAAAGGCACGAACACGCCAAATGGCACAGCGGCACTAACGGCGCGTCAACCAGGTCGTCACAGGTGCCCAGCAGCAGCAACACTTACCCCACCTCCGCCCCGCCCCCCACCCACCCGCCCCTGTCCTGCCCAGGTGGAGCGCAACCTGACTGACGCCATGGGTGTGGCCCGCAACATCATGATGGACCCCCGGCTGGTGCCGGGCGGCGGCAGCGTGGAGATGGCGGTTAGCCGGGGGCTGTCGGAGCGCTCGGCGGCCGTGGAGGGCGTCGAGGCCTGGCCCTACAAGGCCGTGGGTGAGGCGCTGGGCTGGGGAGGGGGAGGGCTGGGCGCTGGTGGTGGCCGCCGGGGGCCTGGCGGCGATGGCCTGGCCGTGGGCGGTGCTGGTAGGGGCCGGGGCCTGGCCATGTGGCTCGGGACATGAATCGCAGGGCTGTGCGGTGGCTGACCGAACTTCGCCGCGTTGCGCCGCCCGTCGTCAACTCTGCGGGCCCACTTCCCCTTCCGCCCGGCCTCCGGTCGTCTCGCCGCCCCCTCACGCGCCCGCCTCCCGCCTCGCCTTCCCCCTGCAGGCGTGGCCATGGAGGTCATCCCGCGCACGCTGGCCCAGAACTGCGGCGCCAACGTCATCCGCACGCTCACCAAGCTGCGCGCCAAGCACGCCGAGGCCGGGCCGGGCTGCTCCTGGGGCATCAACGGCGAGAGCGGCGAGGTGTCGGACATGAAGGCGCTGGGCATCTGGGAGCCCTACCAGGTGGGAAGTGCGGCTGGGTGACGATGTATGTCAGCCGGGCGCTGAGTGCGAGCTTTAAAGCGTTTGTCGACTGCAGCGGTTTGCTCAACGGGTTTGCTGACATCCACACACACACATACTTATTTCAGAACACACCCCACGTCACCTCACGCCCGCCCTCGCAGGTCAAGGCGCAGACGCTCAAGACCGCCATCGAGAGCGCGCAGATGCTGCTGCGCATCGACGACATTGTGAGCGGGCTGAGCAAGAAGGCACAGGGCAGCGGGCCGCGCGGCGGCGCCCCCGAGGTGGAGGACCACGACAACGTGGACAGCGAGCGCATGCTGCAGGAGTAGGGGGCTGTATCAAGGGAGGGGGGAGGGGAGAGGGGATGGGCAAGGGGCGGAGGGTGTCTGAAAGAGGGGGAGGAGGCGGTGAGGAAGTGTGTGGGTGGGGAGAGGGCAGCGGCATAGGCGTGGATGTGGGCGGCTCGTGAGGAGGGCGCGGTGCGAGAGGGGGAGGAGGCGGGGGGCAGCCCGGGTAGCGGGTAGGTGCGTGCGATGTGGCGAGTGGGTGGTGGTGGCAACGCGCAGCAGCAGACTGGCGGCGGGCGCCGCTTGCCCCTCATGAGCGTGAGCTGCGCAGCGGTGCGGCGTGTGGGTCGCTTGGTGGAAGCAGGGAGGCTGGCCAGGGGGCTGTCTGCGGCGGTGGCTGCCCGCTGCTCACGCAGCCAGGGCCGCAGGCTTGCGGGCAGCGGCCGGGCTGGCGTGGAGCAGGGCGGGCGCCCTGGCTGCGGCGCACAGGAGGCTGGCGCCCGGTGTAAGGCAACAGGACTCGTTACATGGTTACGCGAGCGCCCCGCTTGTCTCCGCCCGTTGCAGTTGCGGCCTTCAGCCTAGGCGAGAGCCCAGCACCGGCAGTAGGGGGAGGTTGTAGGGGGTCCACCCCATTCGACCGCGGGGTCTACCGGACAGCAGGGTCTGGGACTGGCCCTGGCACCTCCTGCTGGCACCTGCCGTCCGGCGCCACACGTCGGGACGTGGCGTTCGGCCCCGCTGCCCCACTTCGGCCCCGCTGCCCCACTTCGGCCCCGCTGCCCCACTTCGGCCCCGCTGCCCGCACGCAAGCGCATCCATCCGCCTGTTGGCCACGCCCCCGCTCTGCCTTCGCTGCGCCCCTGCCACTCCATGCTGCGGCTGTGGGCGGAGGCGCCCACAAGAGGGGGCTGCTACCGGAAAGCCCTTCGACCCCGAACCCTTGGCAACGCTGGGAGGGCGGGCGGATCGCCTGTAAGCCGTACAACGTACGGCACCAACCTCAACATAGGTGGCGTACGTCGGCTAGCTGGGGTATCCCGGATACACCAGTCCCGGTTTCAGGGGCCCCGCCAGCCCCGCCCCACGCCGTGTGCCTCCAGCGCTCTCCCCTGATGTCCACCCCCCGCCCCTCCGCCCCGTGCTCCCCCTGCCCTCCCGTTCCCTCCCCGCCAGCCCCTCCCCTCCCCGTCCCGCAGCCGCAGGAGCCTGATGCGCCGCGAGGTGCCGCGAGGACTAGAAACAAGCCTCACCGGACTCGGCTTCCTGCTTCCTCATTTCCCCTCCTTCCCTGCGTCGCACCCTCGCCCCTGCGGCCGCAGAGCATGCCGGTCATGGGCAGCGTTGACGCCACGCGCTCCATCCGGCGGCTGGGCGCCAGGCTGCCCATCCTGGCCATGACCGCCAAGCGCCAGCGAGTGCGACCGCGACGACTGCCAGTCCGCGGGCATGGACGACTTCCTGTGCAAAGCCGGTGCTCAAGGACACGGTTGCAAGTGCTCACCTGAGCGCTGTGGAGCAGCTAACCGAAAAAGGGGCAGCACCAGCGCCAACACATGGGGCGCGGTGTTGGGGCGGACGCGGGGGTTGGCGCGGGGGCCAGCGCGGCGGTCTGCTGACGGATCGCTTCCTTCAGCTCGTCCAGCTGTGCAGCGCAGCCGGACGAGCTGAAGGAAGCGATCCGTCGGCAGACCGCCGCGCCGGCCCCCGCGGCACACGCGAGCGCTGCGCAGCTGGACGAGCTGAAGGAAGCGATCCGCCGGCTGACCGCCGCGCCGCTGGCGCCGGCCCCGCGCCAGCCCCCCCCCGTCCGCCCCAACGCCGGGCCCCATGTGTTGGCGATGGTGCTGCCCCTTTCTCGGGTAGCTGCTCCACAGCGCTCAGGTGAGCACTTGCAACCGTGTGCTGGCGTGGCAGACGCAACCGCGTGGGGCAGGGGGAGCTGCTGTGCCGTCGGGGTCCGTGGCTGCAGCAGCCTCGCCTGGTACCGCTGCTGCAGCAGCGCGTCTCGGTGCTTCTGCGCGAGAATAACGCCTGGCCTGGATAACGCCGGATGGATCCCTTACACGCCGGCCCCTTCACCGCGAGAAGCGCGACCATGTGAAACGCCAGATGAAACGATGATAAGAGGCCACCCAGACCAGACGCAAAAGCCACCGAGCCACCCACCGGCGGGGGACCTGGAGAGCCGTCGTGCGGCTGTTGGGCAGAGTGCAGTAGAAGAGGACGATATGGGTGCGCGGGCACTTCTTATAGCCCGCATGGGGTGACGAGGTTCGCGAGGTTCGCGGCATTTGGAACTTCCGGAACGAGGTTGTTCGAAACCCTGGGGGCCAAGGACATAGTGACCCGTGGGCCTGAACTGGGGGCCGAGTCACCGGTCGCTTCGTCGCTTTCGTCGCTGGCTGCCGTCTGGGATATGGTAGGTACTGCTTCCCGGAACGCCAGATGAAACGCCGATGTGCTGGCTTCCGACGCCGGGCCGGCTCCCCGCGCGGGCGTCTCGTCGGGCGGCTGCTAGCCCAGAGCAGGCGGCCTGTCGATGGGCACCTGTATGAGGTTCAAGTGCCAGCTTCCTCCTTCTCTTTCTTCCCGGGGAATTGGGATCGTATCCCAGACAGCCACTGAACATAGCCCACGCAGTACAACCTTGTGCGGAGTAGTGTCCCTTCATATCTGTCTTGCCCTCATTATGTGCAGAGGTGTTTACGCACTGTCTGTAAACTTGAAACGGAACTCTCTCTTGTCACCGTCCGGCGCAGCGCGAGGCCTTGGGCGACGAGGGGTTCCTCAAGCGCATGGCCGACCTGGGTGAGGCGTCGGCTCAGGCACAGCGCGAGGCCGTGGGCGAGGAGGAGTACAGGCAGCGCATGGCCGACCAGGGTGCGGCGGGGGATAGGGCGCGTGGGGGCGATCCTTGGCAGCCCTTTGTGGCCGCCTTCGGCGTGTGGGTGAAAGTGGCGGTTGAGGCGGGGCTGTGCCTGCTCTGTTGCGCCCCCGCCCTGTCGCTTGCTCAGGCAAGGAATGTGTGGAAGCATAAGCTCTGCCGTACTTGCTATGCCAATTGCAAGTGCCGGGACGGCTGCGTCTACACCCAGCGTGGAAAGGTCGTTGGCCCGGAGCAGGTGTTGGCGGACTGTAACGCAGCGCGCTTCTGTGCGCTCAGTAGTCAACGCTCACTTCATAGCTTGGCATCCCTGTGGGCTCCAAGCAGGTGTGCGCTCCGCGCGGTCTATGTGGCAGGCTCAGTCCTGTTACACATATGTACGGCATGCCCTCACTCTCCCCCTTCAACTGCCTGCGAGAACGCACGTCTCACACCAGCGAAGACGATGTGCTTCTTGATTAATGCACAGTACGGCTGTGCTGTTGCCGCTTTAAAAGTGTGAGCAAAGTGCTGCGTGGGAGGCGCATCATCATTTGTCCAGGCAGTGCACAGGCAGTGCACCGGCGTGCAGGCCGAGTTCCCTGGCGGCCCGCTGCAGGGTTTCCTATGGGTCCCGGATAGGCGGAGCTTGAAGTGGAGATTGCGAACTCCAGGCACTAGTTGCTTGCTATGTGAACATTGAGGAGGAGTGTGAGGAGAGGTCGCGGCGTACTGAAAACCCCACGGGCGCAGGGTTCGCCTGGGTTCGTGCCTTTCGGACCCAAGCCGCCGTAACGCCACTCATAGCAGCTTGTTCCAAGCTTTCACTTTCTACAAGTTGCTGCGCATTGCACGCCATGTCGTGAGCTTGGTTGAACGATGTTGGTAGGCTCGCAAGCCGACGATTGACGACAGCCATTCGGCCTGATGCTCGACGGCCGTAGCTAGTGTGCTCATGTTATTCTATCGCTACTCTCGGCGGACGCTGATCGCGTTGGCCGTGGTGCTCGCCGTGGAGTATGCGCTCGTGTGGCGCATTTCCCTGGATGCGCTGCAACGCAGTGACGACGGCCTCGCGGCGTGGAGACAGCTCGTGCCGAACTGCTCCTGCCCTGCAGGGGAATGTGCGTTGCGCATCCTTGCGAGCGCTGCAACCCTCGTTCGCGACACCGCAGCTGCTTGCCTGCTGCCGATCACATGTCGATCTAGCAGCTGCCGTGCGAGGCGAGCGTCGACGTGTTCTTGCGTGCTGGACGGCACACAACTGCGTTGGCAGCCGCGGGCGTTGACCCCGGGGCCCCAGCCGTCTCCCGTGTGCACTACCCTGCTTGGTCAAATCCGACATAGTTCTGACGAACTGGCCGATGCCCCCGCTTGCAGGCGACGTACGGCACCTGACGCTTATCCATGAGGGGCTGTACCAGCGCGCTTACTCCGTGCACCTCTTGCATCGCGTGCTCACTATCAGCTCCGAGGACGGCGATCCATATGCTGCATTCGATGACGACGAAGACGATGATGTCGATGAGGACGGCGCGGTCGACGAGGAAGAGGATTCCGGAGATGTGCCGGTTGCTGGCGACGACGGCATCAGACCGATGGCCGACGGCACGAACCCGTCCGCCCCCCGCCTCGTCCCGGCCGACGACTCCTCCGTCTCCGTGCCCTACGCCTTCGCGCCCAGCGACATGCTGTCCACGCCCGTGCCCGTCGCCTCCCTCGCCGCCGCCGCCGCCGCCATCGATCCCGCCGCCGCCGCCGCACTCGCCCTGCCCGCCACCCCCACCACCACGCCGCCCGCCACGCCCACGCCACCGCCCGCGCGCGCCGCCCTGCCCCCCAGCTCCGGCCCCTCCTCCCCCCAGCAGCCTCCCCCCGACGAGCAGCAGCCCGGCTCCCCCCGGCTGCTGCAGTCCATCGTCTGGCAGCACGGCAAGGTGCTGGCACTCTTCCCCTGGCAGCTGCGCGCGCACTTCTTCCTGTCCCTCGCCTCCACTCGCATGTACCTGCTCATGGGGCTGTGGCCCCGCACCGCCGCCGTCGCCGCCGCCGCGCCGCGCCGCCGCCGGTCGCAGCACGCGCCCGGCGTCGTCGTGCCGCCCGGCGCCGCCGGCGCCGCCGGCGCGGCGGCCGACGGCGGCGGTGCGTCGTACGACCCGCGGCACCCGCACGCGCAGGCGCAGGCGGCGGCGCACGTCGCGGCGCAACAGGCGCACGCTTGGCAGGCCCTGTCGCACCAGCACCCGCACCCGCACGCCAGCCAGCACGCCAGCCAGGGCTCTACCCCGCACCCGACGGGCCACGCCGACGGCGCCGCCGGTGCGGTGTACGGCATGCACCACGCCGGCGGCGGTGCTGGCGGGGGCGGAGGCGCTGGCAGCGCCGCCGCGGGTGGAGGCGTGTACGGCATGGGTGACCAGGACGAGTCAAGCAGCCTGGCGGCGGCTCTGTCGGCTCTGGGGCGCGGGGTGCCTGTATTCGTGCCGCCTGAGCTGCTGGCGGAGCACGGCGTCACGGTGAGGGGCCGGGCCGCGGGGGGGGGGGGGGGGCTCC
>BDDC01000463.1:35472-46505 GCA_001662425.1 Chlamydomonas sphaeroides
CATAGAGGCGCGGGGGGTATTGGCCTCCTGCATCGTCTATCCCTCACGGTGAGGGGCAGGGGGGACCATGCGCTGCTTGTTGGTGCAGGCAGCAGGGAGGTGGGGCAGGGCATGTCCGTGCGGCGTGTGCTGCTGCTGCTGCTGCTGCTGCTGCTAATGGTCCGCAGCGGGAGCCCACCCAGGATGCTGGCGTGCGCGCCTCCTCACCGTCGACCCGGGGGAGGACCGTCGGGCCTCCTGCATCCACTGGCGCGCCGCCGCTCCAGCGGCACCCGCTCCCGAAGGCGTCCACAAGCCCACGCCTACGACCTCGCACCCACCGCACCCACGGCCTCCCCGCCCGCAGGAGGACCTCATGGCCAGCTGCGTGTTCAAGCCCGCAGCCCGCAACACGCCTGCGACGGCCGGCGGCGGCGGCGGCGGCGCGGTGGGCGGCGGCGGCGAGGCTGAGGCGGGTGGCAGCGGTGAGGCAGCCTGCACAGGCGTTACAGCAGGGCGCGCGGCCCCTGCGGCCGCAGAATGGTCCACCCCTGGGGCTGCGCTGGGCGCACTGCCCCTAGTGCCAGCGGCGGCCGTGGCCCACGCTGCAAGGTTGCCGGGGTGGCGTACTGAGGTACCATTAGGCAACATTGGCCACGAGCGCTGAGCCGGCGACCGCCAGGCGCTGCAACCAATGCCGACCGCCAGCAGGGCAGGCGGCAGCTGCTGCGACCGCTGCTGGCTCAGCACGCCACCCCGGCGGCCACGCAGCGGCGCCCTGTCACGGCCCGTGCATGTGACCGCCAATGGCCCGTGCCGTTGCGCGCCTCGGGGGGCCACATGTCCGTGTGGCTGCTGACATGCGCGCCCCCGCCTGCCGCCCTGCCTCTCCCGGCCGGCCCGCCCGCAGCCGGTCCGCCGCTGCCTCGCTGGCGCGCCTGGCCCTCGCGCATCGGCCGCTGGGTGGCGCTCCTCGCCGGCCGCCTGGTGCACACCGGCACCACCGCCGCCGCCAAGCTGCGGGCCGGCGTAGGCCGCGCCGCCGGCGCCGTCGCCGAAGGCGACGGCGCCAGCAGCGGCGGCGAAGCCGCCGCCACCGCCGCCGCCGCCGCAGCCGGGGCCTCCGGCCGCGGCGCGGCGGCGGCGCCGCCGCCGGCGGCGCCGCAGCACGGCCCGACGCACGCGTACGTGGAGTGCCGGCTGTACCGGACGGACCGCGCGCGCAACGTGTCGCACACCTGCCCCGCCGTGCTGACGGTGCTGCCGCCGCCGCCGCGCCGCCGCGGCTTCTTTGGCTCCCACCTGCTGCGCCGCCAGGCGCAGCCCCATGCCCAGCACCACCACCACCCACACTCACAGCCCGGACACCCAGGCTCCGCCGCCACACCCGCGTCCGCGACGGCGGCGGCGGCGGCGGCGGCTCCGCCGCCGCACCCGACGGCGGCTCCGGCGCCGCCGCGGCCGCCGGCGCCGCGCTGGCGGCGGCTGCTCCGCCGGACCGCCGCGCTCATACGGCGGCTGTCGTACGACCTGGCGCACATGGCGGGCGGCTGCCTGCTGCCGTACAAGTGGGCGCCCATCGCCGCCGGCCTGCTCAGCCCGCACATGTTCCTGCTGGCCTGCCTGCCCGCCATCCGCTCGCTGGGCCTCATGGGGCCTTTCACAGTGCGGCTGTGCGCCTACCACGTAGTGTGTGAGTAGCGCCGCCGCTGCTGAGGATGAGGATGAGGATGCTGTTGCTGCTGGCTGGCGTCGACTTGCTCATCGCTGCTGCTGGATCCGACACATCCTCCGCAACGCCAACGCCTTGCCGGCATGTCCCTAACCCGCCAGCATTGCTTTGTCCCGCCCTCGGTCCCTCCCTTCCTTGCCCCTTGGCGCGCGTCAGGCCTGGTGCTGACGGGCGCGGACCACCTGCTGCTCATCCGCATCGCCTCGGAGCTGTGGCAGCGCGCCAGGGGCATGGGGCCCGCCGCGGCGCCGGCGGCGGCAGCGGCGGCGGCGGCCGGCGACGGCCCGGCGGGCGCAGCCGGCGGCGCTGCCGGCTTCGCCGGGTGGCGGGCCTGGCTGGGGTGGTGGCGGTGGCTGCTAGTGGACGGCTTCCTGGCCAGCAGCTGGGGCTTCAGGTGGGGTCAGAGGGGGCGAGATGGGGGCTAGGGTTCGTGGGACGGGGCCACGGGCTGGTGTGGGGTCATGGGGTGGGGCGAGCTGTTGGCTGGGCTCTCGTATGGCCCACAGTAGGGTTGGCAGTTGCGGCAGGGGCGACGCGTGGATGCAGGGCTCACTTGGGCTGGGGGGGCCGGGGCGGGCTGGGCTGGGCTGCGGGGGCCGAACTGGACGCCGAACCGACGTGACCGGCCCACCTGCCGCCGCCGTTACCCCAACCGCCGGCAGGGCGGTCGTCATGGGCATTATAACCACCAAGCAGGTGGAGCTGTGGCACTACCTGTACGGCACCGTCTGGCAGGCGAGCGCCGTACCGCAGCCGTCGTCGTACCATGCAACGGCGCACCGCGGCGCCCAGCCGCACGCCGCATCCCCGCGCCGCTCGCCCCGCAGGCCCTCGCCAGCTTCCAGCTCTGCCGCGCTCTGCCTCAGCCCCTTGCGCAGCTGCACCCGCTGCTGTCCACACACCCTCCGTGCCTCGTACCCCCTTTACGTGCCCCCGGCCCATCTCCCCGTCATACCCCAGCCCCTCCTGTGCCCCGGACCTGCTGCCCCGTCCCATACCCCTCCCCTCCCCGGCCCACACACCCCACACGCCCCGCAGCCGCACCCGCTGCTGGCCGCGGGCCTGGTGCTGCCCGCCTCCTGGCTGCTGGCGTGCGCGGGCTGCAGCGCGCTCTGGCGGCTGGCGGCGGGGCACGGCGGCGCTCCTGCGTCGGCGCCGCTGCTGCTGTTCCAGGTGCGGCTGGGGAGGGGCTGGCTGCAGAGCCGGAGCGCCGAGAGGAACACACGATCAGTCGGTGCGCAGCCGTCGCTGCCCAGGGGTGGCCTCCGCCCCTCGTCGGGCCTGTGACCTGTAGCCGACTCCTGCCTGCGCCTCCCACTCCCACTTCACCGCTCCTCAACCCCCCCAGGAGGGCTTCCTGTCCGGCCTCTCCTCGCCGCTCTACTCCCTGGTCTACATCACGTTTGCGGGTGCGCCGAGGGCGAGCGTCGAGCGCCGGGCGCTGCCACAGCCACGTGGCCCGACGCCGCGCGCCCTGCCGGCCGGCAGCAGCAGCCGCTCGCACTCCCCAATCCCTTGCTGTCAGCTTTGGGCCCGCGCTTATGCTCGGAGGTTTGCAACTAGCCCGTTACTCTCTTGGTACACCCCCAACCGCCCCAACCGCCTGTGTCCTGTCGCCGCCTTGCAGTCCTGGGCCTGGGCGGCGGCGGCGTGGGCGGCGGCGGCGGCGGGGGCCTGCTGGGCATCGCCGCCGCCGGCAGCCGGCTGCCGCTGTGGCTGCTGGACGCTGCGGCGGTGTCGCCGCTGCTGGCGGTGGTGGCGCTGGACGTGATGTGGAACATGGACGCAGCGGCCCGCGCCTCGCCGCTGCTGCTCGTGGTGAGGCCCGTGGTGCCCGCGCGAGAGGGTACCGCGTGCGTCGGTCGGTGTTGGGCTGTGGCGCGACTGTGTGGACAGCAGCTAGTGGCGGTGTGGCAGTTTGGCTGCGGCGGCGCCCACCGGACTGCAGTCCGGCACGGGGCCAGGACGGGGCCTGGGCGCAGTCCGTATGTAGGCATCCGGAGGGGCCGCCTCCGTCATGCCTCCGCGCTACCCTACCTCCTGCGCTCCTGCTGCCCCACCACAACCGCAGACGGTCACGGCCCTGCGCGCGCACGCGCCGCTGCCCGTCGCCGCTGACGGTCCCGGCGGCGCCGGCGCCGGCGCCGGCGGCGGCCGCCGCGGGCTGGGACTGCTGGGGGCCGGCGGCGGCGCGGCCGGCCGCGGCGGCGGCGGCCGCCGCGACGGCGGCGGCGGCGGCGATGGCGGCGGCGGTCTGCAGCAGCACAGCAGCTTGTGGATGCTGCTGGAGCCGGCCAAGTGGTGGGCGCGGCAGGTAGGCGCTGAGGCTACCGGTGCCGCGGTTGGGGCTGCGGCTGCTGGCGGGGGCCGCGCTCCGCCAGTGGGGGTGGCCCGGCGCCAGGGCAGAGCCGTAGTCCACTCAGGCGCGCTGTTGATGCCGCCACCGCAGCACCCGCGCATTGTGACAGCACGCCTGCTCAGCACGCCTGCTCAGCACGCCTGTCGCCAATTGCCGCCGTGGCGCGCCCGCGACGGTACGTAGGGTCGACATGAACGTCCCGTTCATTTGGCTTTCGGCACCCCCGCTCCCCTGGCGGCGCCGCCACAGGTCCGCGACGCCGCAGAGGACCAGCGGCCCCGCCAGCCCCCAGCAGCCGGCGCCGCCGCCGCGGCAGTCGCAGCCGACGGCGCCCCCGCTGACGGCGGCGGCGCCGCCGGCCCGCACGCTCCAGCCGCAGCCCCCGGCGGCCCCGCCCTGGGCGGCGTGGGCGCGGTGGGGCGCGTGGCGCTGGCGGCCCGCCACGCCGGTCTTGCGCCGCTGCCGGGCCGCGCCATTGCGGCGATGTTGGCGGCCTACGTGATGCCGCTGGGCGACGGCAGGTGGCCGCCGCGGCAGGTGGGCGGGGGCGGGGGCGGGGGCGGGGGCGGGGGCGGGGGCCTGGCGCTGCAGCACCTCGGCCGCCCCTGCTCGGGCCTGGCTCGCGCCGCGGCGCCGCTGCGTCTGCTGCGATGCTCTTCCGGGCGCGGGCGGGCCCCCGGCCCCTCACGGAGGACCGCCACGCGGCAGCCCCTTGGGCGGCTGGCTCGTGAGCCCCCCACCCCCACCCGCATTCCTGAGCCCCGCGTGCCATGCCACGCCACCGCCTGCAGGAGTACCGGCACGCGCTGGCGCTGGACCAGCTGCTGCTGCTGGCGGCGGCGGCCGACGGACCCGGCGGCCGCGCCGACGGCGCCGCGGGGCGCCGCCGCCGGGGCGCGGTGGACGGCGGCGGCGGTCTGCCGCACCTTGAGGACCCGGAGGACGAGGGGCTGTGGCTGGAGGAGGTGCGGGCCAGCGGGGTGGGGGAGGGATGTGTTTCACGGGAGGGACGGCGAAGGGGCCCGTGTGGAGCCATGTGTGCAGGCAGGTAGGGCTGCGAGGGACGGCTGGCTGGCAATGCTGGGCAGCGCTGCATTGCCCCCTGCCGGCCGCCGCCCCTGCCTGCACGCTGGAGGAGCCGCACGCACGCACGGCGGCGCACCAGCCCTGGTGGCAGCGCGCGGCCCCTGGACCCACCGGCGCCCACCGCTCAAGCCTTCCCCCGACCGCGGCCCCCAACCCCCTGATGGCCTCCACAGGCCGACGGCGTGGGCGAGCTGCTGGCGGCGGCGGGCATGGCGGCGCCCGCCGGGGCCGACGGCGGCGGCACCGGCGGCGGCGAGGGCGGCGCCGACGAGCGGCTGGTGCGCACTGCCAGCGGCGGGCTGCGGCCGCTGTCGGCGCTGGAGGCGGAGCTGCGGGCCGGGCTGGCGCAGGTGGCGGGTGAGCCAGAATCTGGGATGGGCTGGCTGCGCGGGGAGGCGCTGGACTGTGTGGGAGCAGCTGCCCGGGCGCGGCAGCCGGGGCCTTGCCAGCCCCTGCGTGCACCTGTGGGAGCGTCGTGCCCATCGCCATGCCCATCGCCATGCCCATCGCCATGCCCATCGCCATGCCCATCGCCATGCCCATCGCCATGCCAATCGCCATGCCAATCGCCATGCCAATCGCCATGCCAATCGCCATGCCAATCGCCATGCCAATCACTATCTCCAATTGCCATGCCAATCAGTATCTGCAATTGCCGTGCCCATCTTGGTCCGCAGCGCTGCGCTCGCAGCTGGCGGCGGTGGGCCGCGGCGTGGCGGACCTGGTGCTGCTGGGCCGCTGGCCGCCGCCGCTGGAGCTGCCGGCCGAGGCCGGCGCCTGGGCGCTGGGCGAGGACGACGGGGAGGGGCCAGGGGCAGGGGGCGGGGAGGAAGGGGAGGGTGAGGAGGAGGAGGGCGTGCCTCACGGCTTCCTGTGCCCCATCACGCACGCGCTCATGAGCCAGCCGGCGCTGCTGGTGAGCCCCGCGCTGAGCGAGGCCAGCCCCACCTACGAGCTGAGCGCCATACGGCAGTGGCTGCGCAGCAACAGGTGCGGCGGGGGCCTGGGGCGGGGGGCCTGGGGCTGGGGGCGGGGGCCTGGGGCTGGTTCAAGTTGCTGCTGGCCGACCCGAGCTGCTGCCGGCCGGGGGCGGAGGGTGGGGGTGGCAGGGCTGCGGAGGTGAGGGGCGGGATGGGCTGGGCGGCGGCGGTTGTGTGTGCCCTGCAGGCAAGCGCGCCTGCTGCTGCTGCCGCTGGCCGGCGGGCTGGGGCCAGCTCCGCGGGGCCTGTGCCGGGCCTGCGCCCGCGCGCACACAGCGGCGGCTGCTGCTCGTCTGTCGGCCGCTGACCGGCATGCTGCCCGCCCGCCCCCTCGCTGCGCAGGACCGACCCCACCACGGGCCGCTACCTGTCCTCCTACCACTTCATCCACAACGACAACCTGCGGAGGGCCATCGAGGACTGGGTGGCGCGACGGCTAGCACGCCAGCGCCGCCGCCAGCAGCAGCAGCAGCAGCAGCAGCAGCAGCAGCAGCAGGCGACGCCGCCGACCTCGCCGGCAGGCGGCGGCGGCCCGCAGCGCGGCGCGCGCCGCGCCGCGCCGCTGCCCGGCGGCGCGGGGCCGTCGTCGCCGCCGGCCGCGGTCGGCGCGTGCCTGCCCGTCGCGGGCCCGGGCCCGGGGCAGCGCAGCGTGGCGGTGGGCACGGTGGGCCTGGGCATGGCGCTCAGCGGCGGCCGGCAGGGCGGCAGTGGGGGGCTGGGCTCGCCGCACCGGCTGCGAGGGCGCTCCAGGTCGCGCGCTAGGCCGGCGGCGGAGGCGGGCTGGGGCGAGGCGGCCGCCGGCGGCGGCGGCGCGGGCGGGCGGGGGCGCAGCAGGTCGCGCGGGCGGGCGCTGGCGCCGGGGCCGGGCGGCGGCGAGGGCGGCGAGGGCGGCGCGGCGGGCGTGCTGGCTCGGCGGGCGGTGCAGCGGGCGGTGTCACGACAGCGGCGGGGCGGCGGCCCGTAGGGCGGTCGGGGACCGCTGCCTGGGAGTTGTGGAGCGCCCTGGCACCTTGCGGTTGTCGGTTGGGCCGCTGAGCGAGGCCTGTCCTGACCTGCACATCCGGACACGAGGCCAGGGCCGCATCTGCCAGGGCCGCTGCGTGCTTGGGCCGAGCAGTGGGGCGCCAGCTGCGAGAGCGCCGACGGGTGCTAGGTTCCGTGCTTGTTATGCCAGCGTAGCGCCCGATTGCGTGTGTTCATGTGTTAGGTAGGAGGTAGAAGAGAACCGTGCGTGTTGTGGTTGCGAGGTTGCGGTTGGGGCGTTGGAGCGGGGAAGCGGGACGTGCGCCGGCGCGCTGCGGCGGTGGTGGCGGCTGCGGCCGGCCCCTGCCTGCCCGGCAGCCGCGGGGTGCGTCTGCGTGCACGTAGCGGGGGGGGGCCGAGTGGCTGCTACTTAACGTGTCCAACACTTACTATAAGGCAAGCGCCCGGCTGCGTGTCAGGACCATGTTGCGCTGGGGACGCTGACGCCGGTGGCGCAAGGACTTGCCGGTACTTGCTGCCACCTTGCTTGCAGTGAGCAAGCCGGACCGGACGCGCGAGGGCACCGGGCTGCCGCGTTGAGGGGTATCGCACGGCGGTGCGCCGCGGTAGCCGCAGGAGGCGGGCCGACCGCTAGCCGTCCGTGGCCCCACTTGCTGCGAAGGACGGACCCCGCTCGGCGGTGTCACTGTCAACTGCTAGCGAGAGCGTGGAGTTGGGGACGATGGGGGTTGCAGCAGCGGGGGACCTGCAAGCGGTAGCTGGGGCTTGGGAGCTTGCCGTACCGTACCCGTGCGGGGCCGCCCGCCTCCGCCTGCGCCCGCCGCCTGTGGGCCTATGGGACGCCAGGTGGGGGCACGCACCCTTGCGCTGGTCAGGGACGCACGCGCACCATCCTCCTGCTGATGTCAAGGAGTTTGGCGGCACCATCAATGTGATGGCCTGCATAGCTTGCCGTCTTGGCTCCTGACTGCTACAAGCGGGGCGAGCCCGTGGTAAGGCCCTGCTGGACTTGCAAGCGGTAGACGAGTGGAAAAAGTGGGCCCCGAGGCAGCAGGGTCAGCAGTGGCCGTGCGCGGAAGTCAAGGTTTTCAAGATATGACTAGCCGTGGAAGTCAGAGTTGAATACCTGTGACAACCGCCAGTACTGACAGCCCGGGGCCTTGAAGGCTAGAGCACTTCGTATCATGTTGCTTGTGATTGAAGGTGGGTAGTCGAGTATCACATCAGCTTGGCGACGTCAAGGTTGCTTGCGGCGCAGTCGCCGCTCAGCGGGGTTCGGCGAAGCAGCACCGTGAGACGACGGCAGCGCATCCCATCCGGGGTGTCTGGTGCTGTCTGGTGCGAGAGCCACCGGCGTGTGAGGCACTGCGCGCCTGACTGGGGGTGCCGGGGGTGCAGCCGTATGCCCATGCGCGGCGGCTAGGGCAGGCCCATGGCGGCCGCTGTGGCGCATGCCTCCACCTTGTCCGCGACTATGCGCACCTTGCGGAACCACATGGTTACGAGGAGGCACAGCTCGCACGGCCGCCTCCTTTAGCGCACCCCCGTGCATGCCGGTGCCGCGCGTGGTTCGGGTTCACGTAGCGTCGGGGACCGAGGCTGGCGGACGCTGGCCTCCAAGCTCCGCGCCATGCTGTGGGCAAACTACGGTGGACTGGTTGCTGGCAACGCGACGACCGGGTCGGGGCAGTGCTCGAGGCTGCCCTCGCGCCCGAGTCCCACTGGCTCAGCCCACGCTCTGGTTGGAGCCGCATGGCGTACTGTGTGGCACGTCCTTGTCCGATCCTCCCCTGCAACGAACAGCGGCACAGCAGGGAGCCAGCAGAGGATCGTGGTGGAGGGGTACCGCACCGGCCAGATGAGGACAGGCCGGGTAGGAGGCCCATAGCAGGGGTGACCGTTGGGTGACGGCCCTGGCCCCGAGCGTCGCGTGGTCCCCCTGATAAGGTGCACAGTAGGCACGGCGGTGGAGGATATTCGTGTGCAAGCTTTGTGTCGCTACCCAAGCCGAATGTGACCGGGAGTTCTGCGTAAGCAAGCCTCAGCGAGTGACGTGCGCGCGTGCGAGCGTGGACGTTAGTGCGCGTGGGCCGTGGCGGGCCAACTGGTGTCCGGGCGCTGAAGGGAGCGCCTCCACAAGACGTGGCCGAGAGCACGTCATTGTGGAGCGTTATGAGAAGGCTTGCATGTGCGAACATGCATGTGTTATCGGTGAGCTGCACGACCTCCACGACCTCTGGATGAACTCTGAGCACGACAGGCAATCGCATTCCCAAGTATCTGAGCTGGCCCATCTACAGCCATAGCTACTGGTGATACTGCTTTCACCAAAGCTTCTGACACCTGTCTCTCGAACCCTACTCTGCGAGGGACTTCGCCGACATGGGCCCCCGCGCTGCGCGCCCGAAGCTGCGCACCGGGGCTCTCCTGGCTGCAGTGATCATGCTCACTGCTGTCGTGGGTAAGCTCCACGACGCGCAGGCGCAGACGCAGGCGCAGGGCACAGAGCGTCGACAGCGACGTACTACGCTGTCGCCCCTACTGTGCTCGTGCAGGTTCCTACGGCCAAGACAACTCCCAGGACCCACCGCCCAAGAAGGCGTTCAAGGGTGGGTTCGCAGGCATTTCATCCGAGTTGAAACCCACACGCAGGCATTTTCCTAACCGGGCTTGCCAAAGCCAACGATCACTGTCGTTTACTGCGTCGCAACACAGGAAAGCTGGTGATGGTCGACTTACACAGCGGCGAGCAAGAGTATGCGGTGTTCGATGAGGACACCAAGCAGTCTGAGAGGCTGGGCAAGGGCAAGAAGCCACCAAAGGCAGACAAAGACGGCAAGGAAATGAAGATTGGTGACGAGATAACGCTGGTACGCGCCATTAGAGAATGGAGACGGCGCAGCAGTGTTGCCCGCCATCATGTAATTCGAGCAATATCAATGCTTGATCATTCAACTTACTGATGGAATACATGGGGTGCACGGTCGCTTCCAACCGCCGTGGCCACATCTCTTGGCTGGCTCCTCTCGTCGCCATCCTTGCCACTGCGCCCGCAGGAGTGCACGGTTGAACCCGTGACGGGGCAGTGCATGTTCATTTCGGACGCCGACTACAAGCTGCTGCGCTCTCCCCCGCCGCCGCCCGCAACGGGCATCGTGCAGCGCATCCTCGTCATGCTTGTTGACAGGCAAGGCTGCGGGGACTGTGGAGAGGCACAATGCTCATCGTGTTGAGCATGTATCCGCCATTGCTACAATTTCACTTGCTGTTGAATTTCAATACTTCTATTCCGCCACCGCAGCACGGCCTGCAACTCGCCAGCCGAGATGACCCCGGCCGCCCTTCGCACCAACTACCTGGGGCCCGCCCTGGACGGCAAGGGCGGCGTTGCTGCCCGTGCCGAGAACTGCAGCTACGGCGACTTTCTTGTTGACGCCAACACTTTCAACGTCATCACAGTCAGGCCGTCCGTCTGTTGGGTCACGACGACATGCGATTGCTGGGACATTCAGAACAAGGTGACGCCTAAGCAGGGCGCTGGTGGTATGATTGTCCCGGAACTTGTGCGCGCCGACATCCCATCTCATGCGCCCACGCCAGATCTTCACGGCGGCCCAGGCCCAGATCGGAATCACCGCCTTCAACTCGTACACCAAGTAAGTCAGCCGATCACCAGCATCGGAAACATTTGCAGCTCTGCGCGGCCGGGACATTTGGGACGCCGGGGTGCAAAGCTGAACTTAAGCCGACTCAGGACACGCTGGGTCGTATGGCCAGGGTACGTCGCGTGTCTCCTGTCCGACTGCCTGCTCCCTCAAACCGCCTTCTCAGCTACCACATGGTGTTGAAGAACGACAACTGCTGGTGGGCTGGCCTGGCCACGCTGGGAGGCAACCTGGTGTGGCTCAAGGCC
>BDDC01000464.1:7147-48458 GCA_001662425.1 Chlamydomonas sphaeroides
CAATGGCTCCTTGGGGCGACGAGGAGGACGAGGGGAGCAGCAGCGCGGCGGCGCCGGCAAAGCCTGCGCCGCCACCAGCCCAGCCCGAGCAGCCTGCCATCAAGCTGCCAGCCGGCCTCCCCAGCCCCTTCGCCGCCGTAATGGCTCCTTGGGGCGACGAGGAGGACGAGGAGAGCAGCGGCCCTGCAGTGCCCGAGCAGCTTCCGTTGCCGCCGCCGGGGCCGTGCTCTGCTGCTGTCGATGTCCCGGCAGCCAGTCCCTTCGCAGCGGCTGCCGCAAACTGCTTTGACCCGCCGACATCGACCAGCGAGGACGACAGCGGTCCGGCCAACAGCACGGACGGCACCAGCACCGAGGCGGACGAGCATCAACTGCACGCGGCAGACGGTGCCGCGGCACCGCCAGGTGCTGACCGTACCGCTCGCCGCCGCAGCACCTGGCGCCCCGAGACGGCAGCCGCCACGCACGCTCGGCGGCTGGCCTCAGCCTGCAGCGGCCGCGTGTCGGCGGCGGTGGCTCTGTCGGCGTCCTACGGCAGCAACACATGCCCATTCAGCGGCCGGTCGACGGACGAGCTGCGCCCCTCGTCGTCCATGGCGCTAGCGTCTGACGCAGGCGCCTGCGAGGGGGCTGGCACAGCAGGCTTGCCGTCTTGCGGCGGCACGCCCGGCGCCCAGCGTGCCAGGCGCTCCGACGAGTCTGTCCGGCAGACTCCTGCGGCCCAGCGCCGATCGCTGACGGCGCGCTCCTGCACAGAGGAGGAGTCAGCAGCCCTGCTGCCTTTGCCGAGCCGCGTGGGGCGGCGGCTCACGGTGGCTCCCCCGCAGCCCCTGTCCACTTGGTACAGCGTCGGCAGCCGCAGCCGCGACGGCAGCGGGCCGGAGCTGGCCAGCTCCTCCAGCCTGGCCGGGGCCAAGCCGCGCGACATGTCTCCCTCGACGCCGGCGCGGCTGGGCGACCTGGCCGCGATGCCGAGCAGCGCCAGCGCCGGCGACATCGGCCAGCACGCGCTCCTGCGCATGCGCTCCCGGCTGCAGGGCTCCAGCGCCGGCTCACTACTGCCCGGCGCGATCGCCTCGCCCCGGGTCTCCGCCGGCGGCACGACGGCCTCGCCGCGGCTGCAGCGTCTGAGCCAGCGGCGCGCGGCGGCGGGTACGCCAGTGGCCGAGGCCGAGGAGCTGGCGTCGGACACGGTCACGAGCCAGGTGACCTGCTGCAGCCTTGACGCAGACGACGAGCACGAAGCCGCGGCTGGTAGCGCGTTGGTTGCCACCTCCGCCCGGACGGGCTCCCCGCCAGCTATCGCGGCGCGGCTCATCACCAGCCGCAACGTCATGCGCGCCCTCCGTGACAGCTGCTTTGGCTACCGCAACGCCCCGCCCGAGCCGTCAGCGGGCGCTGCTGACGCTGACGACGGCCCCGGCAGCAGGGCTGGCGGCGCCGTCGCGCCGCTGGTGCGGCAACGCCGTGGGGGCGTTGGTGCGCCCATCCGCCGGCTGCGCCGTGTGTGGGGCTTCACCGCTCGGCGCGGCCGCGAGGCTGCCTATGGGCTGTACTACTCGCGCCAGGCCCTTGCGCTGGATGGCTACACGCTGTGCGTCATCGCCGCCAAGATGGTGGCGTGCCTGCTGGTGCCGTACGTGCTGGAGGGAGGCCTTGACCGCCAAGAGCTCATGGTAAGCACGGAGCGCCTACCTGAGGCAGCAGAAACGGGCAGCAGGGATGAGTGCGGTTTGGTAGGGCTGAACATGGCATGAAGGCAAGGCCATCTCACGGATAGCATGCCCACTGACGGCATGCCCCTCTTTGTGGCCCTTGACCAGCAGCACGTCGTGCCTCACCTACTGCTGCGCGCTCTGGCGTTCGGGCCCAAGATGCTGCTGCTCCTGGCCGCCGCCCACGCCAGCATCTTGCCGGCGGTGGGGCTGGCGGCGCCGGTGGCGGCAGGCGCCACCTCTGGCCCGCCGCCGCTCCGCTCCCGCTGGGCTGCCGCCAGCCAGCCGCCCGAGTGGGCCGTGGCGTGGCGTGAGGCGTGGGTGCTGGCGTGCGGCTACGCCGAGATGGCGCTGCTGACGCTGCCCATGGCGCTGGGGCTGCTGCCTCCGCCGGGCAGCCTGGCTCAGCGGCTGCAGGGGCTGGGGCTGCTGCAGGTGCTCATGGACGGCGTGCAGCGGAGCGCCTTCGACCAGGTGGGGCGGCCGAGGGGTGGCAGCTCGCGTCAAACTGGCAGCAGGGCAGGGGCCGTCCGTAAGGGGCACTCTTACCGACCTTCCCAGCTGCTGGCCCCTTGCTGTCCCTCTCCCTCCCAACCTCCTCCAGGTCCGCGCGCGCTGGCGGCTGCTGCAGCAGACGCTGCACTGCGGCCTGCTCTACACGGTAGTGGCGGGGCAGCTGGCCATGCCGCACGCGCTGGGCCGCGTGCTGCTGGTGTGGATGGCGGGCCTGCTCACATGCCTGGTGCTAGAGGTGCCGCGGCGCGTGGACTTCGCGGCGCTGCATAGCCCGCTGCCCGCCGCCACGGTGGCGAGCAGCGGAGCGGTCAGCTCGAGCCAGCCCACGGCGAGGGGCCCCGTGCGGGTGCGCCGTGAGCTGCTTATGGGAGAGACGGGTTGAGAGATGTGGAGGTCGGCGCACGTGTGGGGCAGCTTGGGTATTGTTTGGTTTGGCAAGATATGACGACATGGGTTTGCTGAGCTGGGTATCGGCAAAATGGTGCCTGCTGTTACAAAGCGAAAGCGGGTAGCGGATAGATCGTCGTTGAGGGACAGTTGTCAGAGGCGTCGAGCGGGCGACAAGTACAAAGGCCCTAGGTTTGGTAGCTGGCCGGCGAGCTCGGGCTTTAGGGGTGTTGCTGAGGGTAACAATTTGGCCTGGCAGGTGGCGCAGGAGGGCGCAGGAGGGGAGGTCTATGCGCACGGCGTCTCTATTCGGTAAACTGCGGCTCTAGCGCGCACGCCGCTCTTCGCAAGCTATTTGCCGAGTGGTGCGTCTTCGTACAAGTCCTTTGCCGCAACTGCCACGCCTACGCGTTTTGTTGCGTGGGAAGGGGAAGGGGTCGGCCGGATGCATTGGTCCGGCCAGACTCGCAACCCTCACTCCCGTGTGTCGTATGGCCCGCAATATGGCTTGGTCCCGGTGTAAGAAAAGGCCCCGCAGCTTGCGCTGGCCTCGGACGAGTCATCGGGATATCGAGAGTGCGTGTGTACGAGCGAGAGAGTGTGTGTGTGTGGGGGGGGGGGTTGCTTGTACATTTCAAGCGCGATGCAAATCGCGGGGGGTCACGGCTTGCCTCGTCGCCCTGGCCATCGCCGGGCGGACGCAGCCGTACACGAGCATGTTGCGCGCGTGCGGCCAGCGGCGCTCGCACTGCTCTACCGGTTTTGTTCGTGTCACGGGCTGCGCTCGTCGGGAGCATTGGGCGGAGCATCGGGTCAATGGCATCGCTGCTTTTGCCTAAGTTTACTTATGTCAGCACCCCATCCCGAGTTAGTAACCCCATGGTGGGGGCGTTGGCGTTCCAGAGTTGCAAGGATTGCCGGACGAGTAAGAGCATTACTCGGCAGACAATAATAACGATAGTTTGATGCGCTTTGCCGCAACAGTGCGCCACGTAGCATCATGTCCCGTGTAAGTACTGCTCGCCCACCGGTGTCTTGACTCCCACTCTCGGCGCCTGCAGCGCCCGCGGCCACGCCTGCGCTGGGCAGCCGGCACCGAACACCGCATCGGCGCGGCAGCCGCGCCCGCGGTCTGGCAACCAGCATGGCCTGCGCCCTCCGGCGAAGCCACGCCCTCCACCCTGCTCAGCTCAGCTTGCGCTCCATCCGCCCTCATGCCGCCCCCGACCGCGCCACCAGCCGCTGCATGACAGACTCCAGCTCTGCGAAGGCAGAGATGGGAACAGGAATGGCACATGTTGGGGCCAGGCCAGCCAGAGTACACATTGAATGTCAACGCCACGCAGGGGTTATGAACCGGTGCCAAGTTCACGCCCGCTCCGCCCATGCCATCCCACCCGCGGCTGTTGCCAGCCTTTTCCCCTCGCCCAAGTACCCGCGAAGCGGCGCTCCGTGTCGAGCAGTGCCGACGTCTTGGCTTGGACCTCCGTCACCAGCGCATGCAGGCTCTGTACGAGTGCAAGCGCGGGCGGTCAAGGCGCGCCGCGCTGCACCACGCCTGCATGCCGTGCCCAACACCCACCTTCTTGTACTCAACGTCAGCGCTCAGCAGACTGTCTCGCAGCTGCGCCAGCGTGCGGTCGCGGTTGGCAATGCCCTCCTCCAGCGCCCGCACGCGCTCCTCGTACACGGCCCTGCGGGCAGGGGCCGGCAACCTTAGATGGGAACATTACGCACAACACTGGCACTCGCTGGCAGGCCAGCGGCGGTTGCAAGGCCAACCGGGCAACAGCGTAAAGCCAACACGCCCAGACGCCGACGCAGGGCCCCAGGCTGCACGCTACCTACTTGACGGACTCGGCGCTTGCGCCGGCCTGCAGCGACGCCACCAGCCGCTCTGCTCCCCGGACCGACGACTCGAGTTCCAGCACCCGCGCCTCGGCGCCGTCCCTCGCTCGCGTGACGCGCTCTAGCGTCAGCTGCGCGGTGCGCAGGAGAGGTTGGGAGAGGGCAGCGTTTGCGTGGGAAGGTGGGCGGCTGGCGACAGGGGCCTGTCTGCACCTGGAGCGAGGAGGGAACGGCAGCGGGACCCAGAACTAACCTGCAGGTCCTGCACCTGGCGCTGCTCCTGGTTTCGGCGAGCCTCAATGGTGCGGGTCACAGCTAGCACCTCGGTCTCCTTGTCGCTCTTGGCCTGCATCGTGAAACCGACAGGTTAAAAAGCAGCGGATTGGCAGGTACGGCCAAACCAGGCCGCAACAGGTGCCGCACCTGCTTAGCGCTCGCCTCGGCTGCCCGGGCCTGCAGCTCCGCCTCCTGGCGCTGGCGCTCCGAGTCGCGCCAGCGGTGCGTCAGCTCCGTCAGCTGCGTCTCCGCCTCGCGCAGCCGCCGCTCGCTCACGCCCAGCCGCGACTCGCAGTCCACGCTACGCTTCTCAGCGTCAAGGGCGCGTGCCTGCAGGGTCGGCGGGTGCGCGCGAGCCCAGGCGCAGGAGGGAGGCATGTTGCTGACGGCGGAGCGCGTAGCGTGCCTGCACTGCGGTTCACATCTCCATGTTACAAGGGTCATCTCAGCGGATATCAGTGGCTTGGCCGCGGCCATACCTCGGCTGCCTTCATGCGCGTTTCTGCGTCGACGGCCCGCGACTCGGCGTCCTTAGCGTGCCGCTCCACGTCGCCCAGGCGGCCCTCCATGTCCCGCAGCCGGCGCTCGAGAGTGGCGTTGTACGACTCGGCCTGGTTGGCACGCCTGCAACACATGCAGCAGGGGAGTGCAGGGCCAAAGCGCTCGCATGGTCGGGCAGCACCCTTCGCACGCATAGCCCACCTATAGCCGAAGCCCCGAGCCTCGCCGGCCGACCCACATGCTCCTAGCCGCCGCTGGGACCCCCCGGCAGACGCCCACGGCTGCTGGTTCACATCCCCATATGGCGTCGCACCTCTCGGCGTCCACCAGCTGCGTCTCCGAGTCCCGCACCGCCCGCTCCGCGCGGTCGGCGCGCTGCTCCGCGCGCTCTACCGCCCGGCGGTACTCTGCCAGCTTGCGCTCGCTCTCCTCCAGCCGCGTCTCCAGACTCGACAGCTGCCTGCGGCCGGCACGGTAGTCATGCGGGCTGGCATGCCGAAAGAGCAAGCACTGGCCCCAACACCAAACAGAAAGAATGTCAGCAGACGAACCCCACCGTGACGTGTCGTCGGCGCGCTTCTGGGCATCGAGCTGACGGGCCCGGGCCTGGTCCGCCTGGCGCAGCGCTTCCGCTAGCCTGCCCTCGGCATCACGGGCGTGCGCTTCTAAGTCCCCTGGCCGCCTACGCAGCACGCAAGGTGAAGACGACGGGGCGCATGTTGTCGCATGAGCAGAGGTGCCCATGTCGTTTTTTTTGAAGATGTGCTGCCCCCAGCCCAAGCCACCCACTTCGGCGCCGCCTCCGCCTCAGCGGCCCTCGTTGCAACCTGTTGCGCTGCGGCGGCCGCCGCTGTTGCCGCGGCGGCCGTAGCCGTGGCCGCCGCCTGCTGCTGCGCCTCCAGCGCCGCGACCTTGTCCAGGGCCTCGCGCAGCTGTGTCGCAGCGCGCGCGGCTGCCTCGTCGGCGGCGCCAGCCCGGCGGACGGCGTCCATGGTCCGCTCCACGGACTCGAGCCTCAAGCCCTCGCGGTCGGCCACGTCGCGCCGCAGCGCAGCGATGACGGCGTCCTTGTCCGCCAGGTGCTGCCGCAGCGCAGCCACCTCCGCCGCCAGCGCGGCCGCCTCCTCGGCAGACTCCTCGGCGGCGGCGACCGCTGCGGCAGCAGCGGCGGAGGCGGCGGGCGGAGGCGGAGGCGGGGGCGGAGGCGCTTCTTTTAGCATGCGGTTGAGCGCTGACAGCTCCTCGTGAAGCTCAGTGATCCTGGCCTGCCGCTCGGCGCTGGTCGCCTCGGACGTGGCAAGCTGGCCCTGCATCGGCACACAACAGCGAGGGGAGTGCAGGGACGGCGCCAGGAGGTGCAGCGGCGGGGGCAGTGCTTCAAGGGTCCGACCCACATCCAGGAGAAAACAACACGATGCCTGGCTCGACGTCCTGAGCCCCGACTCTGTGAAGCTGGTCACAGACCATGCTCTCGCCGCACCTTGAGTACTTTGACCGCGTCCTTGTACTTGCGTGCCTGCGCCTCGCGCGCTTGCAGCTTGGCCGCCACCGCCGCCGTCTGCTGCTGCAGCGTTTCCACCTGCACCCGCAGCGCCGCCACGGCACGCTCGTGCTGCAGCTCCTGCAGCGCCAGCTGCTCGGCCGCCAGCCGCTGCTGGTGCTGGCCCTCGCGGTGCTGCGGGGGATGCGGCGGCAGGTGGCCGCTGCCGGGTGGGAGCCCGGCTTCCGACGAGCCGTCTGGCCGTGCCATGGGTGGGCGCGCGGGCGCCGCCCCCGGCGCCTGCCGCAGCCGGCGAAGCTCGTCAAGCTCTGAGGAGCCAGGGCAAAGTCAAGGCCAAGCGGCTCAAACTACCATATACAATTCGCACCACGCTCCTGCACTGTGGAGCTCAGTCCACAGCTGGGTCGCAAGCAGAAACCAAGGGTCCTGCTCGCACCGGCATACGCGCGCTGCAGGTCTGAGTCGTCCCCAGTGAGCCGCCGCGACGGCGCCCCGTCATGGCCGCCGCCCGAGCTGCGGCCGCCGCCAGCGCGCTCGGCACCGCGCCAGCTGCGCTGCCGCGGCAGGCCTCTGTCCGCCTCCGCCCACACGTCATCGTCACCGCCATACGACCGATTGGACATGGGGCTCTCCTTGGACAGCTCTTGCTGCAGGCGAAGCACCTGCCGCAGGCATCACGGCCCGACCCACATCAGAACACACAGCCAAACAGCGGGCAAGCATCGCGTCCGACTCGCCTGCTGCTTTGACTGCGCCTGACGCTCCTCGGCGGCCCGCATGTCATTGTCCCGCCGCGCTAGCAGCTCCTTCAGCTTCAGCACCTCGGCGGCGAGCCCGCGCCCAATCTCCTCGTGCATGTCCCCACGCTGCTGTGCCACGCGGAGCTCCTCTGCACGGTTGGGCCGCGTATGCAAGTTGGTCCGTGCCAGCTGCTACGTGCATACACGCTGAATCAGGGCAGCAGCAGCCCGCAACATGCGGAAGTGGTTGGTAAAACTCGCACCCTGGAACGCCGCTGTGAGCTGCATGCGAAGCTGCTCCACGCGCATGTCGTCCTGGCCCCGCGCCTGCAGCTGGAAGTTTGCGCCGTCAAGCTGCCGTTTCTGGTCTGCGACGGTCGCCTTTAGCGACGCAATCTTTGCACGGGCATCGCTGAGCACCTTCTCCAGTGCCTGGACCTGCGGCCGTTAGGCAGGGGTTCGGTCAGGCACAAACCCAGCGACACGCACGGCCTGCTAGGTATTGTGCGCCGTGCTGCCCGCCCCCGTCGCAGGGCCCCGCTCAAGTCTGGCCAGCAGGACCAGCGTCCACGCCACCTGCGCGGTCTTCTCCTGCAGCTCCACGTCCACCTGCGCCGTGTGGCTCGTTGCAGCAACGAGCTGCTCGACAGCCCTCTGCCGAGAGGCCAGCGCCTCCTCGAGCTGCAGGATTGCCCTGTCCTTGGAAGCCATGGCCGCATCCCAGTTGTTCCGAGCCTCGTGGGTGCGCGCCTGCGACGCACCATGCCGATGTTGACCCAGGTTCCTCGGAAAAAAAAGGCTGTTTACTTGGTCGACTTACAACAAGCTGTACATGTTGCTCGCGCAGCTCTATCAACTCGAGGTCCTTGTCGTTCAGCTGACCGCGCAGCTCGTTCAGCTGCTCGTTGGCAGCTGTCGAGTCCATCATGTAGGTCATAGGGTTGCTGTAAGCAATCGCTACATGTCTCTTGTCACGGCGAGCCGGGTACGCACACCAAGGAGTACATGGCCTGGGTGTGCCTTGCTTTGTTGCTTAGTTGCTTTGCATAAAGACAGAGGCGTTGCGTAATCCACTTGCTAGTGAGTGGCTTTGCCAACGCCCAGCCGGGCTGGATCCATAAGGTACGCCATGAACCCTTGCTGCCCACCCCAGGCCCCCCCGCTCCTCGTGAGTTGCCAAGAGTTCGGATCTTTCCGGACCTCTCGTGCGCCAAAAATTATCTGTCATGAACTGTTGGCAATCCTCGTTGCGCTGTTGACCGAGCCCCGCCATTTCAGCAAGAGAGTTCAGTTGTTTGGAGGGTAATCATGGCCTCAAAAAATTAACACTGGTAGCGAAGACGTGGGGGCTGCGGCTAAGGCCGTTCGGCCGGGGCCTTAGGTCTGCCAAACGGGGCCTCGGGGGTAGCCCGCGACCCCCCTTCCCCGCCAATCCGGGGTACTCCTCGGCATCCGGGGTCGCTCTACAGGATCGCTCCCTCTCGTGCGCGGGGCTGGGATGGGCCGGTCCCCATGCCAGCGGCAGTGCCGGAGTAGCCAGCGCAGTAGCTCGCCTAGTCCACTACTGCATCTCTTTTCGCCCTGGTCAGGTACGTTACCATGCAATTCGGCGCTTTTGGCACTTCCGCGTCGTCCCCACTAACCGTGCGTGCAGGCATTCAAGCTGCCCCTGGACTACATACATACCGCATCCTATGTTTACAATATTACCGGTCTAGTCTTAGAGTCCCTGGGCTGCCAGTAATGGCGGTTGTCTCGGGTACCTTTAACTGACTTCCACGCTGCTGGTTCTACAGTACAAGGGGTACTCCTTGCTTGCCCCACCTCCCCGCCAATCCTGGTTGGCAGCGCCCCCCCCCGCCAGCCCGAGTTCGCCCGCCACCCCTTCCCCGCCAGTCGCGGTCACCACGCACCCCACCTCCCCGCCGCCAGTCCGGGTTAGCTGCGCACGGCTGCACACGGCCGGCGGGGCGGGGGTCGCGGGGTGGGCTCATTTGCTCATCACGACATGCGCAGTCGGCGTTGACCATGTGACCCGTGCGGCCTTGCTTGACGTGACCCGACTTACCTGTGGAGGCGGCTAATGTTTTCAACCCAGTATGTAACTGGTATCTGGGTTAAGGCCGCCGCACGAGCCACGTGTCAAAGCTGACCGCGTGTGTATCGCTGAGCGACACCCTTCAGGCCATAACCCCTGGTTGGCCAATCGCCGCTAGGCGCCCACCCCCTAGTCGGCCGGGTGCCGCTTGCTTGGCGTGCCCGCCCACGCCTGCCGGCCAATCCGCAGTAGTCCCGCCCGCCTGCCTGCCGGCCAAGCACTTCGCTGTAGATAGGCCCGCCCCCCCTTGCCGGCCAATCCACGTTACCTCCCGGCCCCCGGCAGGCCAACCAGTGCTAGCTCGCACCCTCAAGCTTCCCTAGCAACGTTAGCGCGAGCACCACAGTGGCGGCTGACCAGAACTTCCCGACCCTGTTTGTTGCAAATGCCTTTTGACAACTCTCAGCGTACTGCTGACTGCTTTCATAGATAGCCAGTTAAGACAACTCATGCTGCAGCCATGTCTATCTTCCCTGAATGCAGCTGCTGCCCGCACAGCCCTGACAGCCCAGCTACGGCCGCGGCGGCGCCAAGCTGTGCTCAATGTGCCGCTGGCCCGTGGCCAAGCAAGGCAACGCAGCAGCAGGGCGGGTGCGGGCTGCCACGGCGAGGGCCCTGCACGCGGCCCGGCGGCCAGTGGCGGCGGCACGATGCACTCTACGCTGCGTAGTGTGCAGGCAGCCGGTGGGCACCAGGGGCCCTGGTGGGCGCGCACCGAAAGCCCTGCGACAGCAGGCGCGACGCGCGCCTACGCTGTGGACTGGGAGCGGCAGGCAGGGGGTCGTATGGGAGCCATGGCTGGTGTGTGCTGCTGGCTGGGGCTTGGCGCGTTAGTTGTGGGTGAGGCGTGGTGGGCCCGTGGTTCGGAGTGGTTGTGGCGCTCGGCACTTGAGCCCATTGAGGACGAAGGACAATCGAGGAGGTGTTGCGGTGCAGGGTGCAGTTTGCAGCAACCGCGTGCAGGTGTGCGAGTATGGTTGGTCGCACCGCTGCGCTCCAACGCGCATGCAACCAGCCAGCCTCTGCGTTGTGTTGTGCAAGCTTTAAAGGTAATAACGGCCGTGCGGGTACGTGCTCTGACCCGTTTATCGACAAGGTGGCCCCAAGGGGAAAAGGGCGTACACCCCCCCCCGCCCCGGCGATCAAGGCCTGCCGGTCGCCGCCACCATTCTCTCAATCAGCGCACTACGTGCTGGCACTCGTCTGGGGCGTGACCCTTGGCCCCTTCATCATCCGGACATGGCCGGGGCACGCTTGCGTGCAATGATATGGCGGAACCCCTCCTTTGCCTCGCGCTAGCAAAAGCCTGTGGCCGCCATCGCAACAGCCGCCGCCCAGCTAGCCAGGCACCGCCAGAAGGCCGCCCTCGCCACCAACTAAGCACCAAACACCGCTACGCATCCGCTTGGCACGGTCATCTACGGCTGAGCTCATCAGCCGCTTGCCGCTGCCGCTGCCGTTACAGAGGCCGCTGCCGCTGCAGAGGCCGCTAGCTGCAGAGGCCGCTGCTGCCGCACGGCCATTCGCCGCCGCCCCCGTTGCTACCCCCGCTGGACGAGCGGCGCGGCGGGCGCCTTAAGGAAGGCGGCCTGCCACCGTGCTCGCCCGTGAGCCGGCAGACAGCCGCGTAGCGCATGCTGAGTGCTGCACTGACATCGCGCGCCTTTTGGTGTATGTGTGCGAGGGCAGCAAGAGCTGTGGCGGGAAGGAGGCGTCAATTTGCGGGGGCGTCATTGCGCGGCAGCGGCAACAGACGTAGCGTGCCCACGACCCCAGCCCAGAGTTAAGACCTGTACATTCTACGTTGCCCGAGCCCAGGGCCCAGATCTGAGCCCCGAGCTTACCCAGCACGTCACGAAGTGTCGGCACAACGACCTAAGCGCCGTCAGCGCGCAGTCCTTTGTGCAGCTGCGCCTCTTCGCTCGAGCGAAGGCGCCGCTCGCTCCCCACACCTCGCTAACCTCGCACGCACCCTGCACAAACCTGCAAACCCAGATACAGAGTAATCTAGGGTTCAACCAATCCGGCAGCAGCGATCCATCCTACCTGGCTGCTGTGGTGCTCGTGGATGTACATCGCCAGCCCGGCGGCATACTCAGCCACCAGCTCGCTCGTTGACCAGCGCCTTGCGTGTTGGGGCCGCGGCCCTGCCTGCTAATGCAGCCGCCATACCCCGTGGTGGCGTTGCCCCTGCGTGCGTGCAGAAGCAACGAAGGGCAAGCGCATGTACGGTCCCCCAACAACCACAGCCGTCGTCACACCAGCCACGCACAGCTCGAGAAGCCTCGGCTCACCAGCCAATGACCACGTCATCCTAGCTCCGACCACGGCAGAGTTGCCGCGCCGCGGCATGCGTGCATGCAGCGCCTGGCATTGCGACGGCGGCAAGAATGGTCATCAAAGGGACAGCAAGCAAGCAAGCAAGGAGCTACGTGCGCGCAAATGAGGCGCAACACCACGCCGAACTAACTCGCCTGCTGCGTCTTGATGTGCACGGTGAGGGCTACGTACCGCTGCGCCTACGACTCGCAGAGTCGTAGTACCACAGCAGCAGGGGTGCAACATCTCGACGTCCAATGCTGGACGACCTCCCATCGCTGTACTGCCGAAGAGGTGCTGAAGTCGAGCAGGGCTAGCACGCTCCAAGGGACGCCACACGCGCGCTGGGGATCTACGGTATCTCCGCCTGAAACATTATTTGCAGGTCCGGATGCCTGCCAGCTGCGCCGCCTACCACCGATGGCGGCCCGTCTGCCTCGTGATGCGCCCTCTGTAGTGCGCACCCGAGCGCCCTCCCTCCAGTACGCCGTCGATCCCGGCGCCGGCGCGCTTTGGCAGCACGCTGTCGGTAGGTGACAGGAGGTCGGTGACGATCTGCTCGTCTGCATGGGTTGCACCGGCGGTCCCGGCGGCGGCCCTGCCCCTGCCTGCGCCGCCGCTTCTTGTGACGGCGCGCACGGCACGCTCCACCAGCTGACGGCGGCCAGGGCATCGCCGGTGGCGGGCGGGCGAGCTGGCGTTGGCGGCCAGGAAGGAGCACGCAGCCCTGGGTGATCATGCACGCAGTCGGCCATGATCCCGTCCAAGTCCAGGGGGGGGTATAGAATTATTGCGAGATGAGGGGCAGGGCGCGCGAAAAGTAAGGCCCCACAGCTGCAAGTCAGCAACACAGAATGTCGCGCGCTCACTGGCCCAACGCACGGCGGGGGCTAAGCAAGGCTGGGGCAGGGTGTGGAGGAGGGGGGCCGAGGGGGGGGGGCTGCACCCAACGCGCAGTGGAGTGGCGCAGCCCTCCAGCACCTACCCCATGCGGCCCTGCTGCTGCCATGAAATAGGAATAGAAATGGTTACGACTCGTGTGTAACACATGTCACTACATTCAGGAGGGCGGGCGTGTATGGGGAGACCCCACGCCCACCACCGAACCTACCTGCTGCCATGGCTGCTGCCACGACCGCCTCAAAACTGCTCCCCTGACTGTCCTGCCCCACTCCCACGCCTGCGTGCGGCGCAGCTGGCCTGCCGGCGCACCTCGACCGTGACCTGGCGGAAGACAGAGCGACATCATGGCGTTGGGCCAGGTCTGGAAGTTGTTGTGGCGGTTGAGCATCTCGCCCAGCGAGCTTGACGCCCGCGAAGAGGTTCATGCCCACCACCTACCACCCAGATGACCGAGGAAGAACAGCAGCAGCAGCGCGCCCACGCCTGCTGCTATGCTGTCGCTGCTGCTGGCCACCTGGGCCCGCACCCGCCGTGCCAGCTCCCGCCGCCTGCTGCTGCTGCTGTGTCTGGCCACCGGCGCCAGCGTAGCGCAAGCTAGCGCCCGCCTGCTTCTGCTTCTGCTTCTGCTGCTGGCTGCCAGCGCCAGCGCCCGCCGCCTGCTGCTGCGGCGGCTGGCCGCCGGCGCCAACGCCAGCACCCACCGTTTATCCAGAACTTGCCCCCCCCCCCGCTACCCTGCCGGTTGGGTGCCCAGGTAGCTTCGCGCCTTTATTCGTGTTACACAACAGTAGTTCCGGTAGCACGGTGCAGCCAATGCGAGATTGCTCTTCCCATACCGGTAGCCTCCGCGGCTCGTCCGCGGCATCTGCTGCCCAAGCCGCAGCCGCACCACCGCACCTGACCACGGCCTGCCTCGGCAAAAACGTTTTTGTTGTTAACAACACGCCGACATAGCTAGGAGCCAACTCAGGAGGTCTGCTGGCCTCACTGACATCCGCTGTTGTAGATCATCATCCGCCACTCGATGATATTTTGGCGGCGGTCTGTTGTTATCATTCGCCACTCGATGATATCTGGCGGTCAAGACGCAAGGCAATGTCCGCAGTCTGTAACTCCGACAACACCCAGCGCAGGAGCAGCGTACCGGTGATAAACAGGACAGCGCGTTGACAGACGGGTTCCTAACCTACTGATAAGCTCTGCAACACGCCAGCCAGTGCGTCTAAGTGCACAGGCAGCTACTGACAAGGACTAGCACTTCACGTAAGGCCACGCAACAACGCGAATAGCTAGCATAATGGGGCGTGCATTTCCCTGCAGCCAGCGCCCCAGCGGCCTCAGCGCAAAGCACATTGCACACCGATACACAGCAACCGCCTCCGCCACAGCTCCAGCTAAGCAAGATCAGTCACACCGCCCTCAGCAACCCGGGCGCATTCGTGCGAAGACCCAGCGGTACCGGCGCTGACCCACGCCTCCAATCGGCCAGACGCACGTCTTGGCAATGCCTGCCCCGATACCTGGCATTCCCCCCCGACCTCGGGACCCACGCAAGTGGCACTGAAAGCATGCAGACCGCATCCGACGACACAACACACCGCAGCTACGCCGCCCGCCAGAGATCTAGAATACCACCGGTCGACCCACCAAGTGTGTGGACCGGCACCCGGGTCCGAACAGTAAGCAAGGCCCACGACCACCACGCACGTAACGCACGGCCACCGCAACAAGCTGCACATCGGCGCTGGAGGCCGGCCATTCTTGGGGAAAGGAACACGCACAGCAAAGCCTTACCCGTCAGCCTTATCCTCCGGGCCGCGCGGGCCCCATCGCCAGCCGCCGCCCACTGCTGGCCCAGCCTCGATCGATCTCCACCGCAACCCAGCCAGAGGTTTTTCACGGACACGATAATCTCATGGCCCCTGCCCGCCTATCCAGGCCCCTCCCCAAACCCATCGGTGGTTGCGCGGCGCCGCCGCAAGCGCCTGGGCGCGGGCGCCCAGCCACCACGCGCCCGTGCTTTCGCCATCCAGCCCCACGCCGCGGAGAAAGCGCGGCCATAAACACTTGCGCGCTGCTGTCGCACAGCAACAGTAGCCTATTGCCCGACCATGAATGGGCGCCGGAACCTTATGATGTGCAGTGCAGCGTCGTGCATCGGGGCATGCGTAGCATTCAAGCCTCCAGGGTAGCAGGGCACTTGGCCCTTTTCCGCCGCCACCCGCACGCCGCATGCCGACCAGCCGAGCAGTGCAGCAAGTCCCAGCTCGAGCTGCTTATGCCGCTGCTCGATCGCAACGAGCAAGGTGCCGTCCTCCGACTCCCCACCCACCCACACAACCCACGCACTCACCCACCCACACAATCCACGCACTCACCCACCCACACAACCCACCCACACAACCCACCTACACACACAAACACACACGGTATAGTCTGTCTCTCTCGCGCCGCCACCCACGGCGCTGGCCCCCCCGTTCCCGTGAGTTTTGCGCTGGAGGCGCCTCCTCAGAACTTGCACTCGAGGCACCTGAAGATGTGCTCCACACACTGTTGGCGCGGCGGGCAGGGCGCGGCAGTGGGGGGGCGCCGGGCAACGGTCAGCACCACGCGCCAGCCCGGCATGCTGAAATAACGGGACTGGCCGCACACGGGACTGGCTAGCTACACGGCAACTCCTACTGCTGGGCTTGAAGCAGCACTGCTGCACACCCGCCGAAGGGCGTCCCGCAACAAGGCTTGGCAAGTGGCAGCCCGCGGCCTGGCGTACTGCGTATAGGGCTGATAGCCCTGAAGAACTTAGATTTAAGCCTTAGATGCCTAATTTTGGAGTTGTTACATATAGGAGGGTCTCGTTCGACTAGTTCGACGGGGTTCAGGCTGGGCGCTTCGAGGAGAGATATCGGAAGGAGCGACTGTGGGCATGTGTGGTACAACAGCGTGCGTGAGGTAGTCGCGGCAACCCGCTAACCTTGAGCACTGCCGAAGCATCGAAGGGCGCGCAGCTTCCTTCGACTGACAAGCCGCAAGTAAACAAATGTGGCGGCAAAGACAATCCTACCGCAAACGAGTACGCTGCTGCCCTGCGCGCTGCTAACGACAAGGATGGCGGTGGCTTGGATGGCGGTGGCTTGGATGGCGGCGGCCTAGATTGCTGCTGAGCGTTGCGGCCATGAGCTGGCGGGGCCTGGCAACTGGTTGCGTGTCTTTCCGGCGCACCTTTGCGGGTCGGATGGCGGGATGCGTAGCTAGGGCATGTACGACTGCTTGTGGGTGGCCGCGCATGGGCCCGGCGCATATGGGCTGATCTATGGATTCGTTGCTTCCCCTGTTTAGTTCCTCATCATTCACAACATATGCAGTACCTAGATACAGGACAGCCGCGGTACCCTACTTGAAGTTTTGATTATCATAGACCAAGCGCCCAGAAAGATAGCTTTCCAAGTCTCATCCAATTCTCGGTTTCTATATTGAACTTCGTTTAGTCTAGAGTGCCCAATTTCTAAGCCGCTCGGCAATCCTTTTGCAAAATTGGACGTCATTTACGTCCCATTCCCAGTTCCAAGTCAACTGGAAGATGCAATAAATGTGTGCGCTGCGCCGAGCAGAACGAAAAGCTAGCTTATCAGACCCAGCCTGTTCAGGCGCAGTCAGGACCCAGCCTGTTCAGTTTTAGGTCCGGTAGACCCACGCACCGCGACCTCCAGCACCGCGCTCTTGACCACTTCCGGCGGCAGCGTGCCCGACGCGCTCCAATCGGCCGCGCTCATTTTCTGCGCGCACACGAGCACGTGGGGCGGCGGGTAAGGCATCGCGTTGGTGTCGGTAGGTGCCGGTGGCGTGTCAGGTGCCTGCTGCATGGGTTGTGTGTTTGTATTCAACTTTAAGATAGGTCCGAAACACGTATGGGTGTGTGCGTGCGAGCCTGCAGCGGCATCAGGGCGCCGCATCCGGCGGCGGCGCCACTACTGACGACGCATGCCCGCCTAGCGTACGGTGTGCAGGGTGCGGTGTGTTGTGCAAGGGTGCGCGCATGCCGGGGCCTCGCCTTTGCCTTGGGCATGGACACCGTGGGGTCCAGCAGCAGCTGCGTTAGCGCCTTGACGCTGGTTTTGGAATGGCCGCACGTCTTGGCCACCTTCTGCAGCTCCGTGATCTGGCACCTGTCGACGGCGGGCATGGGCACGGGCACGCACGCCGCCGGCGTCACACGGGTCGCGCAGGCAAGGGCAGGGGCCAGGGCAACTAAGGGGCCGTGGCGCAGGCTGCCGAAGGAAGGCGCCAGCCCCCCGGCTGGCTGCAGCGGCGTGCGCCTGCAGCAGCTGTCGGCGCCCCAAGCAACCGCCCAGCTGCGCACCAGAAGGTCTGCAGCCCGAAGCTCTCCTCAAAGTGAGCCTCGTCCGAGCTCGACCTGCGCAACGACACAGGGGCGAGCGTAATGTCGCACAACCGCTCGAATGCTTGGCGCATCAGTGCCCTGGCCCGCTAGCCCATGCCAGCCGATCACCCACGCACGCCACAACACAGCACAACGACGACCGCCGGCTTGTTGTGCCCGAAGCCATGGCCCCGGCGGCTGCAGACAGCGAGCGCCTGCGTGCTGCTCAATCAGCTTGCAACTGCCCCCCCCCCAAAGGTGCAGCGTGCATGGTTGCGCGTGCAGCTGGGCGCCTTGCATGCAGGCGGCGCCGCTGCAGCCACCGCGCAATGCGGAGGCGTGGCCCGCAGCGTGCGCCTACGACCGCCACACAGCACAGCGTCTCCCCGTCCGCGCGCTCTTGCTCGGTTTAGCGCGTATGCGGTCGCCGCGCCAAGGCAGAGCGTGAGCGTCTTTGGCCCCTAGCTACCTATGCTGCCCATTACCGTGATTGCATATGGGACGGAGATGGGGTGGAGAGAATATACTCATCCAAGCAAATGCCCGGGGGATAGGGCATAGCACAGCCGATAGGGCTCTACCTTCTCATATCGTGCTCAGTCTAAGACTAGCGTGCCATTTACTGTAACTACTGCGTCTTTGGCGGCGACATACAATCCTATGCGTGAAGACCGCCGCCATTCCCTCCCCTGTTCGCCGTCCTCACGCCACTTACCCGCCGAGCACCATGAGCTGCTCGTTGGAATGCGCGATGCCACAGCTGACTACCATAATTACACAATTCATCAGAGACGCATTCCATAACCACCTGTGCGGCGGTCCCCCCCCACACACACTGGTGCGGTTTTGTCTTTCTATTATACTTATACTTATTTCTGAACACACACAACCTTTTTGTGACTTCGTTCTAGTTTATCATAACCTTACCAGCCGGGCACCACCAGCTCCACATCCGTGTCCTCCACCACGGCCGCGAGGAAGGCCTGCGGAAGGCCGCCGCACGCGAGCGGCCGCATCACCACCACCAGCCCCGCCGTGGACAGCGTCAGCAGCACCACGGGGCAGTCCTCGCCGCGGCCCGCCTCGGGGCGGGTGGTGAAGCCCATCGCCACCACGCCTGGGGGACAGGCAGGGGCATGGCAGGAAGAACGTTGCGGGCGGCCGGTGGGGGCGGGTGCCCTGCGTACGTCGTGCGAGGATGTGGGGGTGTGTTCATTATAAAGGAGCAGTCCTATAACACGCCACACAGGGCCTGGAGGTAGGTGTATATGCACGTGACGAGCATCGACGCCTGGATGCTGGAGGGCGAAACACCTAGGGGCAGCTAGCGGCCCGCACTTCACAAGCCGTTGCCAGGCCACTGGTCCGGCTGGGGACTGCGAGGCCTGCGGTCTCCATGACAATCTCTCAGGGCGTGGGCCCCCTGGCAACACCGCTAGGCGGCGACGGAAGGTCGGCAGCGCCCGCGGCAGCAGCCACCGGCGCAACTGCAAGCGCCAACAGCCCTGCGCGCGCCACTGTCTCGCAGGCCAGCGGCCAGCAATCAAGGCACGACGACCGCACACAAGCAACACGACGGGTCTCCCGCTCGCTCTGCAAGGACAGCGCGCCTGCTGGTTGCGGTGCACCCGTGGCCGGCGGCGCTGTGGCCGGCGGCGCTGTGGCCCAGTAGCAGCCGCAGGAGCTGCACGCAAGACACGCCGCCCCGCCAGCCGCCTGCCTACTGCGCCACCACCACGCCCGCGCGGCGCACGCACGCCCCGGCTCTACCCACCGTCAAACATGCGCGCCTTCATGGCAGCCACAGCCACCTCGGCCGCGGGCGCCGACTCAGCCAGCAGCACCTCAAAGGCGCCTAGCCGCAGCTGCGACAGCCCGGGCGTGTCCTTGTCGGGGTGCTCCGGGGACAGCACTTCGTACGGCTGCAGCGTGCCGCCGAAGGTGGCCTTCCAGCTGAGCAGTGCCGACACGCACGGCAGCCTACGGCCGCCACTGGCGCCCGCTGCTGCGTCGCCCTGCGCGTCCGGGTGCTGCGGGGCCTGCTTCAGCCCGGACCCTGAGCCGGGGACGGGCCCTGGGCCGGCATCGTCGGCGGGGGTCCCAAGGGAGCGGCCTTGCTGCGGCCGCGGCTGCTGCGCCGCGGGCCCGTGCGGCTGCGCGCCCTGCGGCGGCGCCAGCCGCGGCGCCGCCGGCGCCGCTAGTGCGGCGGCGGTGTTGGCGGCGGCCCGGGGCTGCGCCGCCTGCGCCGATGCAGATAGCTGCTGCGGCTGCTGCGGCTGTTGGCGCTGCATGCCCGGCTGGGCCGGGAAGCGCTGCTGCCGCTGCCCCAATCGCTGTTGTTCGCGAGGGTAGAGCAGCTGCTGCTGCTGCTGCTGCTGCTGCTGCTGTTGTTGGGACATGACGTCGGGGTAGGCAGCGGCGTGCTGGAGCTGCAACGCCTGCAGCTGCATCATCTGTTGACGCTGGAGAGCGGCGTTGATCTGTGCGGGACTGTGGCCGCTCAAACCCAAAAGCGCCAGCTGCTGGGCTTGCAGGTATTGCGCCTGCAGGGGGCTCAAGGACATCATGCTGCCGGGCGAGCCCACCTGCAGAGCCGCGTGCTGGTCGAGAGATCCGTACATGACGTTTGAGTGGCCGCTGAGCAGCTGTTGCTGGGCGAGGTACTGCTGCGCGAGGTGCGTAGAGTCACTCGCGCCGAACGTCGCGGCGCCGACGCCAGCCTGTCTAGCCTGCTCCGCCTGTCCAACCTGGCCGCCCTGAGCCATGTAATTGAGCATCTGTTGGTAGGCCATGGCGGCTGGCAGAAACGGGTATGCCCGAGGGCCGAAATGGCACTTAGCCGCTGAACACAGAACGGCTCGCGGCCATCACTGTGCAAACGTGGTACGTGATATGAGGAGCGCGACACCACTCAGGGCACGCGCAGCGTACAAATAGCAGAGATAGCAAAAACGGTGCCTTTCGTCGTTGAAAGAGACGCTGTGTGGACGTTTGGGAACGCCTTAATCAGCTGGAAAGATGCGCAGCTGGGAATTGGCGTTGCTTCACAGGCGCTAGGAGACGTTCCTGCGCGCCTTAGCAGCGGATGGGTTTTGACGTTCTTCCTCCACCTGACGAGCTGCGACGCTGCCTTGACATGTAATGATAGGTTGGCGCGTCTTTCGTTGGGCCCCTCTTGGTGTGAAGCAGCAGCAGTTGAGCTGCTGTCTGGCGCGACGTACCCCGTCGGTGTTTAGCCCCCTGAAAGACACCCGCTATAGCCGGGGCATTAAATCTTCATCCATTATGGGTGCGGACCGTCTCCATTGTCATTCGAAACCGAAGCGAGGGGGCTCCCACTCACCCACGGCCTGCACGTGCTGACCCTAAGGTTAGGTAGCAGCTCATATGTTAAATTTCTACGATAGAGCTACAAGGTTATAGCGCCTCTGGGCAACCTGTGGGAGATGAACACACCCAACGACCCGACGCGCGTCCGGCGCCTTCAACAGCGTCGGGCGCCAAGCACCTCGCCAGGCGCAATACGACAGTATATTGAGCCGCTGAATCGTTGTGGTCCTGATTGAAAGTCACGGAGACGAAGCGCCGGGCTCGGTCGGCCTGTCGCCAAGTTATTTTGCATCTGGGCTTTTGGATGAATGCGAGGTCCCTCGTGCCGCTGCATTGACACCGCAGCTGGGCTGCGCCAGGATCCAGCGATGGTTGGGGTCGACGATGGCAGCTTCCACGTGCGGTAGACAGCGCCGGTCAAACTAAAATTTATGGGCGTTTGTGTGCGCGTGTCTAGTACGGGGTTATCCCGTCAGACTTCGCACCGTAACTGCCTTTGTGCTGCCGTACCCCGCCGCTGTGAGCCGCGTCTTGCAGAGTAGCGAGTTCTCCTGTGGCCGCAAGACGTGTGGTGGCGTGACACACGCGGTGTCGCCACTGAGGCCCAGGGCAGGGCAGGGGAGACGGACGATGTAGTGTGCGCCCCTGAGATGTAGCACCCCGCCAAGTCACGCCATACCTCGGCGGGATGCAGCCGAAAAACAAAGGAGCATAAGCCCAGTCCTCTTCATTGTTCACAGTGCTGAAACGCGTTAGCCCCCGCCCCCGCGCGCCGCGCCATACCTGTCGGCATCTCGACGGTCCACGCACCTCGTTGCAAACACAACACGCAACGCCGCACGGCGCGTGTTCCACTTCGTTCTAGCTTATCAATTCCATGGGAGCTTCCCCTCCGCTCCAATGAACGCGCACCCCGCAAACCCTCACCGCGCCACCCCTTCAGCCGTAGCGGACCCGGCCCTGGTCTCCTGGCAGCCATTTCTCTTGTGCAACGACCACTGATTGCCGGCCCGCACAAGCAGGCCAGTGGGCCGCCACCCAACGCAATGGGGTGCCATCACCCAGCGTAACAGGCGGTCGGCCCGTCGGCTTTGCTCGTCGCCCCTCGTCACCACGTCAAGTCGATGCCGTGTTGCCGCACGCATCTCCGCCCAGCGCCTAGCTCGCTCGCCGCTCCCTCGACCAGTCCGGCGGCCGCCTCAGCGACCTCTCGCCTGCTCGCTGCCCCGCCGTCTAGCGAGCCCCGTCGAGGCCCCTGCCCCCACGCCCCTGCCCATACCCCTGCCCCACGCCCCTGCCCACACCCCTGCCCACGCCCCTGCCCAAACTCTAACCCAAACCCCCTCCATGCTCCCGGATGAACCTGCGGCAGCCGCTCCAGCTGTCGCGCGCCGGGCGCCCCTTGCCAGCCGCTCGGCGAATGCGACGAGGGCCTGCAGGCGACCCCGTTCGTTGGCTGTGACGACATGAGCATGCAACCCCATGGGTCAGTCCTCAACAGCCAAAAGGCCCCGCTACTCGACGCCCACACGCCCACCCCGCACACGACGACGACAGCCCACCAGCCCCTGCCGCCAGCCCCTTGTGTGCCACCCACCTTCACTGCGGCTGGATGGGCGGCGGCAGCTCGTGCGGCGCCAGCATGGCCGAGGGCATCACCACCGCGTCAAAGTCCTCGGCGCCGATGACACCCAGCGCCAGCGCCGCCTGGGGAGGGGACGTGAGTTCAGAAACAGGGACGCATAGTAAACGTGTGTTCAGAAAAAGGACACATCGTAAGCACGACCGCGCTGCACGAAGGGCCTGCGCTGCACGGCCTGGGTTGATGACGCGTCGATCGTGTGCTCATTATTGTGGTCAATAATAGAATAACACAACGGCACTACTTGATGGTGTGGCGGCGGGCGTGAAGCGCAGCGGAGGGGCGGGTTTGGGGAGGGGGGCTCGCGCTGCGCCTGTATCGTGGGGCGCACGCAATAATCTAGGACGGAACGGGGTTTTGCCCAACCACTGAGTATATAAACCCAGGGCATTCAGTAGTATTGGCCCTCAGGGCAGGTCTGCCACGAGCAAACAAGGTACTGGGTAAACCCCGTACTGCCCATCCGCCGCTGACAGTATGCAATCATGCCCTTTGCCAGCGGGTGCCGAATGCGAATCCTCCCAGCTTCTGTAACTTCCTAATGTGACGCGCCGGCGGGGTAATGCGGGGCGTACGCCCACGGCCCTGCGCGAGGGCCCCTCGGCGCCTGCCGCACCTCACGCAGGCTGCTGCCCTCGGCGTGCGCCTTGCGCGCCACGCGCGCGGCCGCCTCATAGCCTGGTGCAGCACGGCGGCGCGGGCGGGGCGCAGCGGATGTGGGATGGCGGCAGGCGCGGGCGGCGGCGCAGAGAGTGGCAGCGGCGCCCCTCGCTACACCGGTGGCGCCGCCGGACGTCCTGCAGCCCCACCGCACGCGCGCCGCTGCTGCCTGCTGGCGCCGCCCGTCACGGCCTCGAGATGGCCGTCGCGCAGCCACCACTATCGCTGCGCGTCTGTGCAGAGCCCCTAGCTGCGTGTGGCGACTGCAGCCCAGACCCGCAGATGCGTTGCACCCGCGAGCCTAGCGAGCCTAGCGAGCCTAGCGAGCCTAGCGAGCCTAGCGAGCCTAGCGAGGCACTGCGCAGCCGCACCGATGACGGGGTTGAGCGCCGTGACCAGCATGAGCGACTGCGCCACGTTGGCCGCCAGCCGGGCCTCATGTGCGCCCAGGCCAGCGACGCAGTGGCGCGAGAAGGAGGCGCACGCGTCCGCCAGCAGCCCCGCGCTGCGCAGCACCGCCGCGCCGATGAGCGGCTTGGCGGTGCTGAGCTGGAAGTGGGAGAGCGCAGAGATGCCCAGCCCCACGGCCGCGTGGTTGCCCATGACCTGGAGGGATGGAGGGCGGGGGTGGGTGGGGGCAGGGGGAGCGGGGTTTTGGGGGCACACGGCGGCATGCGTGGAGCGGTGTGGAAGGGGAGCAGCTGGGCGGGCTGGCGGCGCTGCGCACGGCCCGCCTCTGGCATTGCCGGCGCGTGTTGTGTGTCGTACGGTATGCCGCACATGTGCCGTACATGCGCCGTACCTGGGCGCAGACCATGGTGAGCATCTCCACCTGCGTGGGGTTGACCTGGCGGCGGGGTGGGTGGGGCGGGTGGGGATGGGGGCAGGGGCGTGTGCAGGACATGCTCCCGCCGCCCCTCTCCTCGCTCCCAGGCGCACCCACACGCCTTCCCCTGCCCCATGTGCAACGACACGCACGAAACACACAACAGGCGCTCCCCCACTGCCCCGCTCCCCCCTCCCGCCCCCACCTTGCCCGGCATGATGCTGCTGCCCGGCTCGTTGGCGGGCAGTATCAGCTCCGCCAGCCCGCAGCGGGGGCCGCTGGCCAGCAGCCGCACGTCGTTGCCGATCTGCGGGGTTAGGAGAGGGGATACATTTAAAAACTTGTCAGGCAGACGTTGGGCTGTGTGCATGGTGCTTGGGAGCCCGTCTGCCTGCGCAAACACACACACACACACCCGCCCACTACCCTTCTGACACCTTCCACCCGGCGCCCACACGCACGCTCAACCCATCCCACAGCCACGCGGCTCATACCGCATGGCGGCGTGCGCTTCCTCCCCCTCCCTCCCCTGCCTTCCCCCCGCCTTCCCCCTGCCTTTCCCCTGCCTTCCCCCTGCCTTCCCCCCGCCTTCCCCCCGCCTTCCCCTCCCTCCGCTGCCCCAGCGCGCACCTTTATCAGCGACGCCGCCAGGTTGCCCATGGCGCCGCTGAGCGCCGCCAGCGCATCGTGCGACGCCAGCTCAGCGAACTTGTTGGGCGCGGGCGCAAAGGGCAGCCCCGTGTCGCGCGACAGCACCGCAGCCACCGCGGCGTCGAAACCTACGCGTGCCGGAGGCGCGGGCGCGAGGGAGCGCAGCGGGCAGCAGCTGGGTGGGGGAGAGACATGCGGCGGCAGCAGAGGGGCTATTGCGTGGAACGGCAGCTGGTGGTGGTGCGCGGTGCTGACGTGGAGGTGCTGGCGTGGCGTGGCATGACGCGTCGAGGAGGCTGGGCTGGAAGACAGCAGCCCGAGGTCTCGCCTTTGTACGTGTTGAGCCCCGTGCCCACGGCGGTGCCGCCCTGCACGGGGGCGCGGAAGGGGTTCCACGGGGAAACGCATGTCACGATCGCGTGACCTGTACGGCAGACGCCGTGCCCACGGGGCCCCCCACGGGATGCGGCTGTGGTCGCTGGCAGCGTGCAGTAGGGCGGAGGGGGAGGAGCGGTGTAGCTTGAGGCAGGGCGGGAGCAGCGGAGCCAGGCGGGCCTCGGCGGGCCCGCGCCCCGCAGCAGGGCACCGCAGGCACGGGGGCCGTTGTAGGGAAGAGAGAGAGGTCGAGGATGCGCCACGAGTACGCCATGCGGCTCGGGCCAGACGCACGGCAGCCACGTGCCGCACCTGGGCCAGCAGGTACACGTGGCCCAGCGACTGCCGGATGCGCTCCATGCCGTACTCCACCTGCTCGGGGTACGGCGGACGCACGGGGAAAAAGTGCCTTGATGGGCAGCTCGGCCCCGGGCCCCAGACCCGGCCCCCGGACCCGGCCCCCGAATCCAATCCTCGGACCAGTACCTGTACCCGGCCTCCGGCCCGGCCCCCATGCCCGGCCCTGCTGGTGCCCCAGCCCCACGGCCTCGACCGCACCCTCCCCCCCACCTGAGCGGCCCAGGCGCTGATCTCCTGGCCCAGCGTCAGGGGCACGGCGTCCTGAGGCAGCCGGGCGCGAGGGGCCAGAGGGAGCAGCCAGCAGCGGGGCCCTAAGCGTGGGGCCGCCAAGCGGCCAAGCGCCACCGCTAGCAATTCTCCCACTAGCCGCGCACACGCTTCTTCCGGCTGGGCCTCTGCACGTTTCCATCCCTGGTGCACCCCCACACCTGGGTGTGGGTGCGGCCCATCTTGACCAGCGACGCGAACTCTCCGGCCTTGGCATCCAGCGCCGCCTGTGGAGAGAGGGGCCCGGCAAGCAAGCCACGTGTGGTGGAAGGGCGAGGCGCGGGCAGGCGGCGGGCAGGCGCGAGGCGCCGCAGCAGTGAGATGCCCGCGGGGCTTATCCTGCCCGGGCCCCCAGGTCGGGGCAGCCCCAGGTCGGGGCAGCCCCAGGTCGGGGCAGCCCCAGGTCGGGGCAGCCCCAGGTCGGGGCAGCCCCAGGTCGGGGCCTCACGTGCAGCTCGCCCAGCGCCGGCAGCAGGCGGCGGTTGACCTGCGGGGGAGGGGGCGGCGGGCGTTGTGGCACCGCCGGATGGGGCAGCGGTCGGAGGTGGGTGGGCGAGGAGGCCTCGGCGGGGCTCTGCCGCCATGCCGGCCTCACTCACGTGCTGTGCCGCGTGTGGGGTTCTATTCTACTCAACACTTGAACACACGCCGCCGCCTGCTGCCCCTCCGCCCACCTCCAGCGCCGCCGCCACGTGCATGGCGGTGGGGAAGGTGTCGTTGGAGCTCTGGCCCATGCTGCGGGGGGGGCCCAGGGGAGGGGCCAGGGAAAGGGCAGGGGGTGATGGGAGATGACCGTAGGCTAATAGCAGGATGACTGCGGCCTGGCTTTCGCAACCGCCGCGCCCGCGCCGAAAACTGCGCACATGCCGCCGCGAAAGGCCTCACTTGATACTCGGAGCCCACCACCCTAGGAGAGCGCACGCTGTATACCGACCGGCACGCGGCACGTGACGCGTACGGCCACCTCACTTGACGTGGTCGTTGGGGTGCACGTGCCAGCCCGCGGGGCCGCCGTCGCCGTGCATGGTGGACGTCAGCAGCTCGTTGGCGCTGGCGGGTAGGCGGGCAGGTGGCGCCGGGACAAGGGGCGAAGGCGGGTGTGCTCATTCATGTGTTCATTCATGCGTTCAAGCAACACGCCCCGCGCAGCACGCCCCGGTGTGCGTGTGGTGTGCGCGCCCTAGCTGCCCCGGCTCGGTGGCACCGCGAGAAGGGCAGTGCGCGGGCGTCGGGCACTCCTCACTCCACGGGAGGCGGGGGCTAGTCCAAGTATCGCTGGACGGAGCGGCGGCCTGCGAGGGCTCTGCAGCGCCGGCACGAGCGGCGCCCACCGGTGCGCTATGACCTCGTTGGCGTTCATGTTGGTCTGGGTGCCGCTGCCGGTCTGGCGGGGGACCAGGGGACGGGAGGGAGGCATAGCGAGGTCTGTGACAGGGACCCAGGGGAAGGGGCGTACAGTACCTCGGCACACCGGCATTGCAAGCCTGCCAGGCCTCAGCCCAGCCACCGCGCCGCGCCGTGCCACGTGCGGCGCTGCCCGCAGCAGCGCGGCGCCCCCTCGCGCCCTGCCTGCGAACCCCCCTGCCGCCGCCCCTGCCGCCCACCTGCCATATGGGCAGCGGGAAGTGGTCGCTCAGGCGCCCCTCCGCCACCTCGGCGGCGGCGGCCATGATGGAGGCGCCCACGTCCCGGCGGAGCAGGCCCGCCTGCGTGTTGGCCTGCAGGGGCGGAGAGGAGGAGGGGCATGGCAGGGAATGTGGTAGGGGAGAAGTACCGAGGGCTAAACGGAGGAGTAGGATAGGAAGAAGATACGTCTCTGTGGGTGGTATCCTGTCCACCATTCCCCTCCGTCCTCTTGCTCCGGCCCGGGTCATGCACCTGCAGCTGCCGCAGTCAACCCCAACGGCCCCTACCTCCGCCGCCGCCCGCTTGACCAGCCCCAGCGCCCGGATGAGCGGCTCCGGCATGCGCTCCGAGGCGCCGGAGCCGATGCGGAAGTTGGCCAGCGCGCGCTGCGTCTGGGCGCCCCAGTACCTGTGGGTAGAAGGAAGGGGCAGGGGGAGGGCAGCGAGGAGGAGGGGAGGGGGATCGAGGAGGAGGGGCAGGGGAGAGGTGGCAGGGGGCCAGGGGCCCGCAGAGCGGCGCCGCTAGCAAGTGGGGGGTTGGCCATGGGCGGTGCAGTGCCGGGGGGTGGCGCGCGTTGGGGAGGGGCAGCCGGGTGAGGGCTACAAGGGGACACGCTCTGCATGGCCCCAGGGAAGCCCGTGGTCCCCTGCGCGCGCCTGGGCCAGCGAACGGCCGCACCTGTCGGCGGGCACCTCCACCACCCCCATGGTGTCCTGCAGCGACACAGGGTAGGGGCGGGTGGGACGTGAGCTGCCCCGGGTCAGGGCGGCATGCGTGGCGCGGCAGGCAGCGTAGCGGCCGCCCGACTGAGGGCGGCTGCGCTACGGCGCCTGCTGGCCAGGGCGCTGGGGCCTTGGCAGAAGTGGTGGAGGGGGGAGCTGCCTGGTGGGCGCCGCACACCTTCTCCAGGCGGGTGGTGGCGGCGCTGCTGTAGGAGCACACGGGCGATGGCCTACACGACGGGAGGCTGGCATTGGTGGAGATGGGGCGGCGGGGGATGAGGGAGACGAAGGCGGCGGGGGCGGTGGGTCGCCGGGCCACTGCGGGGCCGGAGCCGCAGCGGCAGCAGGCGGTGTCGTCGGCGCCGGCGACGCCGGCGAGGGGCTTGGTGTCGGGCATTGTCGATTTGAGCGCGACGAATGCGATGGGGCTGCCTGCGAGAAGTTGGGTGGGAAGGCGCGCGTAACGCTTGTGCGTTCGCGAGCGTGACCAGGCGTCAAGCGGGCGCTGAACAAGGGCTCTCGGGGTGTTGCGGTTGTCTGTGCGTTCACTTCACCGAAGGCATCCCGTTGCGCGAGCGCGACGCTCGCCTGGTAGTTCAGGGTTGTCAGCTGCCGACAGGGGCGCGGTCGTCGGCATGTCAGCGCAGTACGCTGCGACCGATATTGGGTGTAAAAGCCCTGAGCTGCACCGCGCGCTGCGAGCGAGACTGAGGAGCGAGGTTCGCATCTTGGACGTCGCAGCGATGTGGCGTGTCGGCCGTTTCCGCGCCCGAGCGGCGAACTCCAGTGCGCGAATGGAGCAGGGCCCACGGGTCGCTGCTTACGAAGCAGAACTCGACCGTCAGCAGCACATTTTCCAGCAGCTCCGTTGTGTAGTTACTGCCGCCTTCAGCTGCATAATTGGCCCTGTTGCAGCTCTTGCGCGAACATCCGCTTGTCCGTGCGGTCCTTGTCACCTTTGCTGCCATGAGTATCCCCATCGCCAGCTGAGCATTTTCATTTGCGTGACGCGCCGCTAGGCGTCGGGCAGCGACTGGAAGGGCAGCTCGCTGCCATGGAGGCAGCCTACGTGTTTACTTGCCAGCTATGCCGTGCCCGGCTGACGCTGGTCGGCAGTTTGGAAGCTGCGCCGGGCACCGAGTCAGTTGCTTGGGCGGGAGGCAGGGGCCTGCTGGTACCTCCGCATCTGCAAGCCAGCGTGTTCGACCACAGCAATGTGGACGAGTCATTCATTGTGCTTGACGGCAAACGGCAAGGCAAGCACGGGCTGGGTGGCCTGTTAGTCGCGTTGCGAGGCACGTTGTACCCGCGCTTGCTCAGCCCTCTCTTGTTCTGAGCTGCCTCGCCCCACCCATCGCCGCCTAGCCGATCCCAACGGCACCTGCAGCACAACCATCTGGACCTGGCTTCCATTTGAGTCCCTCCCTGCCCCCAACCCATCCGCAGGCCCGACTGGCATGGGCCCCAGCGGGGCCCAGCCCGGGCCCCCACACGCGCAAGCACCTCTGCCCGGCCCTCCACCCCAGGGGCCCCACCACACAGGGCCGCACGCGCCGCCCTCCGCCGCGCAGCTGCAGCAGGCAGGGGCGGGGCCGCAGGGCCCTCCCGGCGCCACCGCCGGCCTGCACCTGCAGGGCCCTGGCGGCCGCGGTGGCATGGACGAGTCCTTCGTCGTCCTCGGCGGTGCCGGCTCCCTGCTCCGGCCGCCCGGCGTCAGCCCACTGCAGCTGCAGCTGCTGCAGCAGCAGCTGGTGGCGCAGCAGCAGCGACAGCAGGACCCGCAGCCCCACCCCTCTCAGCCCCAGCAGCAGCAGCCGGGCCCCGGCCCGGCGTCGCCCTCGGGGCGGGCAGGGTCTCCACGCGCGTCACAGCCGCAGCAGCAGCCGGGGCAGCAGCAGGGCCCCGCGACCGGGCAAGGCTCCCCTGGTGGGCCCTCCGGGCCGCAAGGGCAGGCGCTCCAAGCCCAGGTCAGCAGCCGTGCTCTCAGCTCTGCCGGCGCTGGCCAAGCCGGCGCAGGCGGAGGCGGAGGCGGAGGCGGCGGTCCGCCGCCGCAGGACCTGGGCGGCGGCGATGTGGGTCTGGGTGGCGGCGGCGGTGGCCCCGCGGGCTCGGGGCTGGACGCCAAGCTGCAGGCGCTGGCCCAGCTGTTTGAGCTGGCGTCCACCAGCACGCAGGTGGGGAGGGCGGGGGAGGCGGCGTGGGGGGATGGGGCGGGCAGGGTGGGCGAGGTTGGGAGGGGCGAGAGCTGCGGGCGTCCAGGGTGCGCTGGTGGGCTGGCTAGCAGCTTGGAGGGTGGAAGGGGCCAAGGGGCACGCAGGTGGGGCGGAAGGGGAATGGCAGGGAGGGTGGAGGCAGGGGAGGGAAGGTAATAGATGAGGTCGAATGTGTCCACCAGCACGCGGGTGGGGCGGCAGTGGGAGGCGTGCTGGGAGGATGGGGGAGACGGGTAGGGGCGAGTGTCGCGGGCGTCCAGGGGCGCGGGGGTGGGCTGGCCAGCAGCTGAAAGGGTGGAAGGGGCGAAGGGCCGCCCAGGGGCACGCAGGTGGGGCGGAAGGGGGGATGGCCGGGAGGGTGGAGACAGGAGAGGGAGGTAAGGGGACTAGGTCAGGTGCATCCACGAGCACGCAGGTGGGTTGCGTAGCGGATTGGGGGTGCAGGGTAGGCGGGGCGAGGGGGTATCTGCAAGGATGCAGGTGGGCGGAAGGGGGGGCGGAAGGGGGAATGCAGCGGGGCCTTGTGGCTCCGTTGAGCAGGCGAGGGTGGCGGCGGCGGCGAATGGTGGGCTGGGGCCTATCTGGGAGCCTGGGCGTGGCCCCAGGGAACGGGCGCGGGCAGCACTGGACTGGCGTCCTTTGTCCCAGCCCGGCCTCGTACTTTTGCTCCTTTGCCGCCCTTCACTGTTCATCCTGCTCGCGGGGCAGGCAGCCGCGGTCATGGCAGGGCCGGAGCAAGGCTCCCCCATCACCAACCTCGCCCATCCTGCCTCCCCCTCCGCCCCTCGTGTCCCTCTCGCGGTAGGTGGACCATCCGCTGTGCATGGACTGCGTGGGGCAGCTCAAGGAGGAGATGGAGGCGCAGGTGGGCGCGTGTGTGGAGGGAGGGCTGGGCAACAAGGCTGGCGGAACGAAACACGGCCCTGCTCCGGCATGCTGCCCTTTTGCCCGTCCATGAGTCCTGTGCCTTGCCTCCACTCCTCGGCCCTCCGTGCAGATCGCGGAGGCGGAGCGCGAGGTGGCGGCCTACAGCGCCTGCCTGGCGCAGCTGGAGGGCGGGGCTGGGGAAGGGGCGCAGGAGGCGGGGCCCGGCGGGGGAGGCGGCGGCGGCGGCAGCGGGGCGGGCTCCGAGGCGGAGGAGTACGTGCTCGAGGAGATCAGCCGCCTGCAGCAGGAGGCCGACCAGGAGCGGTGAGGCGGCGAGCATGAGTATTAACGATTTGGCGGCCTGGGCTGGAGGCCCGACAGGCGGGGTTAGCTGCGGCGCAGCGCAAGGGAGCGCAGCGGCGCCGGTGCTAGTCGTTGACGCCATGACCACCGGGCGCTGGCTGTCGTTGCTACCTGCGCCTCCCGTGGCTCGTCTGCTCGGCTGGCCCGCTGTGGGAAGCGCTTCAGCCGGCCCCCTGCCATGCCCCGCCACCTGCAGCACGCGCGCCGAGATGCTGGAGGCGGAGCTGGCGGTGGTGGGCCGCGAGTTGTCGTCGCTGGCGGCGGCGTCCGCGGACCTGGCCGCGCTGGAGGAGCGGTACTGGTGGGTGATGTGGGGCGGCAGGGGGCGGGGGAACCGCACGGTGCCGCCGCGGGCTCCCTGGGTGTGCGGCCTCTGCCTCGGGTACAGAGCTGCGGATGCGGACCGGCCCCACGCGTCACCTGCGCTCGGCCTCGGCCCCCATCCGCCGACTGCGGCGCAGGCACGACGTGAACGACTTTGAGTCGGCGCTGCGCCACCACACGGACGAGCGCGGCGCGCTGCTGGCTCGCATCGACCGCACGGGGCAGCGGCTGCAGCTGCTCAAGAACACGAGCGTGCTGTACGACGCGTTCAAGATATGGTACGGCAGCGCGGGCTGGCTGCGAGGCGTGCGAGGAGCCGAGGCCCGGCCTCCGCCCCAGGCCTCGGCCCAGCCGGCCCTCCTGGCTTTCTAGGCTGCCCTCCTACGCGCCCCGCGGCCGATGACCCGCCGCGCAGGCACGACGGCCCGTTCGGCACCATCAGCGGCTTCCGGCTGGGCCGCACGCCCGAGGTGCCGGTGGAGTGGGACGAGATCAACGCGGCCTGGGGTCAGGCGGTGCTGCTGCTGCACACCATGGCGCAGGTGCGGCGGCTGTGGCCTGGGGGCTGTGTCGGTGTGGGAGCGGCCGGCTGTGTGTGCGGTTGTGAGAGCCGGCGGCGAGGCCTGCCGTGAACCGGTACGGGTGGCGGAAGGGGCTAGAGAGTGCCGGTCGCTGAGCCGTATAACATACCACACTGCCCGCTCGCTGAAGCCTTGCGCCTGCCTGGCCCCGTGCCGCCACCCCGCTGCCACCCCCGCGCTCGTGCCCTCGCGCGCGCAGATGTGCCGCCTGCAGTTCTCGTCGCACCGGCTGCTGCCCATGGGCTCGCACCCTCGCGTGTCCGACAAGCGCTCCAGCTACGACCTGTTTGGGCCCGTGTCCAAGCTGTGGAGCGCCAACTACGACCGCGCCATGGTGGCCTTCCTCACCTGCCTGCGGGAGTTTGGGGAGCACGCGCGGCGGCGAGACGTGGCCGAGGGTGAGCGGGGGGACTGAGGGCGCTCGGGGCGCCGGAGTGCTGGTAGGCAGGACACCCTCGTGCGACGGGGGCACGAGCTGCCGTTCCAGTGCCATACTGGCGCACTCAGCACCTCGCCACGGCGTGCCTACGCGCGGCCAGGCCTCGCCTGTCGCCGTGAGTTTGCGCTGCAGCAGCCTGACGGTCGCCGCGGCCGCGCCGACGCAGGCAAGGCCACGCCCTTCAACTTTCCGTTTGCGCTGGACGGCGACAAGGTCAACAACCACACCATCAAGCTCACGCTCAACAAGGACGCGCGCTGGACCAAGGCGCTCAAGTTCATGCTGGCCAACCTCAAGGTGCGCTCACGGGCCGCGGCCCCCAGGCGGTTGGGCCGCCGTGCGGCCGGTTGGGTCTTGGCGCGGTGGGGGCTGTGCAGCAGCCTGTTCCCCGGTGCCTGGTGGTAGCTCTGCGCTTGCGAACCTGCCTGGCATGGTGAGGGAGCTCGAGCCCAAGCTTGCAAACCTTGAGGTGAGGCGCTGCGGCTTTCGTGTGGAGGCGTTGGTGCGGCCGCAGCGTGTGGCAGACTTACGTCCCTGCGCCGCCCGGCCAGTACCCTGGCCGACCCACCGCGCCCTCCTGGCCCCGGTGCACCAACCGCAGATTGCGCTGCAGTGGTGCGTCAAGCAGGATGCCTCGGGCGACGCGCCGCCGCTGCAGGCGCTGCCCGCGGAGGGCCCGCAGCTGCTGCCGGAGCACTAAGCGGGGTTGGGGAGGCGAGGGGGTGTGGGGCTCGGATGAGGGAGGAGCGGTGGGGCCGGTGATGGCACGAGCCGCGCGTGGTCCCTGCCTGTGAGTGGCAGGAGGATGTGCGCTTGGTGCTGGTTGTTGGCACTGCGGGCATTCCGCTGGCGGGAAAGTGTGGGGAAGCGAGGGGCGTGCAGTCGGTGCGTGCCGGGGGTGCATCGGGCCTGGCTGTTGATGCTTTATCCGAGAAGCGTCACAACACTCTGATGCTATGTACATTACACGTGCGCAGTTATCATGAACGTTACCACTGGCCTCGTGGTCAGCGAGCTGCATGCCGCTTGCGATGTTGGGTCCAGTGAGCCAACTCGCTTCTACCTTGCACGCGACGGCGATCAAACAAATTCCAGCGGCGAATCTAGCTCAGGAGACAGCGACGATGACAGGGCTGCCCGTCGCCGCTCCCGCTCTCGCTCACGGTCCCCAGCACGCAGCCACGCCCTAGCCATCGACGCATCAGGCGATCTGGTGCTCTCTCGTCGTAAGCGGCGGCCCCGGCCGCGCCCCTTCATCGCCATCGCGCACGGCGGGCCCAGCTCCGTGCACGACTGCGGCCTGCAGGCGAGCATGCCGCGCCATGGCACGAGCCCCCGCACCCTCCTCCCTGACCCTCGCCCTCATCCTACTCCCCAACCCCCCCTTCTACACGCACATAACACAGGTCTGGCGCGGCGCTTGCCTGCTCTGTGACTGGCTGCTGTGCCAGCCGCCGGGCTCCCTGGCGTGCAGCCACCTGCTGGAGCTCGGCTGCGGCGTGGGCCTGGTGGGAATCGCCGCAGCCCTGGCTGGCGCCGGCCGCCTCTCCCTCACCGACATCCACCCGGGCGCGCTGCGGCTGGCCTCCGCTAACCTGGCAGCCAACGCCGCCCTGGTTCGGACCTGGCGAGCTCGGCGCGCAGTGCCCTCCACCGCGCCGCCGGCGGCGGCTGGCGCAGGCTCCGGCTGTCAGCAAGGGGTACAGGCGGCCGCGGTGCACCGGGGCCATGGCCAGGTGCTGACCCGTGGGTCGCTGCGTGTGGACGTGTGTCGGTTGGACTGGATGGACTGTTTGGCGTACAGCGGCCCCGGGGGAGCGGTGGCAGCCGAGGCCGTGGTGGACGCCTGCCTTGAGGAGGCCCGCGTGGAGGCGGCAGCGGAGGCGGCGGCAGAGGTGGCAGCATCAGGGGCCCTGGAAGAGGGGGCGGTGCAGCGGGGCAAGGTGGGGACGGAGGCGGAGGCGGAGGCGCCGGCAGCGGCCCGCGCGCAGGTGCGCGTGGAGCAGGGAGGTGACGCCGCAGCCGCGGCGGCGGCGGCGGCGGCGGCAGGGCTGGAGCTGGCTGAGGGGCCGCCGGCGCTGGCGGCAGCGCTTGAGAGCCTGGCGGCGGCCGAGCGCGTGTGCCTGCTGGCGGCTGACACGGCGTACGACAGTGCGTTAACGGAGGGCTTCGTACGGTGCGCCGCCGCGCTGCTGTCGTACCGTCGCCATGCGGTGCGGCAGCGTCGGAGGATGGGCCACGTGCTCACATTGCAGGAGCAGCGCCCGCCAAGCGACGGCGGCCCGCAGCGTCCCGCCGCTGCTGGCGGCGCCGCCGCTGGGCAGCATGGAGCTGGCGATGGACCTGGTGTCGAAGGCAGGGATGGCGTGGAGGGGCCTGACGGCGAGGGCGAGGAGGGCGACGTGCTGCTGGTCAGTCTGGAGCGACGCTACGTCTTCACGCTCCGGGACATGGCGGTCACGGCGCCTATGTACGACGACTTCATGTCGTACGTGGTGCCGTATGACCAGTACGGGTCTGAGCTGGCGGGCGGCCGCACCAGCGCAGCCGCCGTTGCCGGCGGTGGTGGCGATGGTGGCGATGGTTCTGGCGGCGGCGCCCTGGGCGACGCGGCAGAGCTGCGGCAGCCGCTATTCCGAGGCCGCCGGCTGGACCTGTCGTCCGTTCCCCAGGTGGGGCTCTCGTGGTCTCTCGTGGTGCGTAGCCGGCGTCCTTCGCCCCACGGCGCCGGCAGGCGGCGCTCCTTCTCCCGTACGCGCCTGCGTTGTCGTTGCGCTACGGCGCCACCACGTGCGCGGCGCAGAGCTGGCTGCTCCCGACAGACCGCCCTGACGCAATTGCAACCTAGGGTCCCCAGCATCAGGAGCAGAGGCAGAACGGATCAGGAATGCCGGATTCGAGCGCTCGCGCTCGCGCTCACCACACCCGACCTGCACTGCACCCTGCCCCGCCAGCAGGCTCTGGAGTACGAGCGCACGGAGCAGCTGGAGCTGTGGGAGCTGAGGCTGCTGTGAGGCCGCGCTCGCTCACCGGCAGTGACACCTGCGGCGCTCGCTATGAAACGGCTGCGGCGTGCTGTGCATGCCCAGTCCAGCGCACTGCGCATGAGGTAGGGGCCAAGGCCTCGCGTGGCATGTAGGGCGGGAGGCTGGAGGGGTAAGTTGGGCCCGAGCCGTGGCTGGCGTGCCGTCGCCACCGCTGATCCTTCTTCTTCCTTGGCTGCGCGGTGCCTCGGGGGCTGCTCCCGCCATGGGCCGGCGCAGGCATCGGCCACCGGACTCGTGCCCTGGCATGGCGAGGCACGGGGCGCAGACGGGATGCTGCCGGGGGCGGAAGGGCGAACGCTCGTTCTCCCGGCGCCGACTGCCGCCGCCGGCTGTCAGGTGTTGGGTGGCGGTTACCTCGAGGTAGTTGCGGCGGCTGGCGTCGCGTTGCGAATGTGACGGCCGGGGCCAAGCAGTATCAGCTGCACGGGCTCATTGTGTGCCAGCTTTGGGGAGGAGGGGTACATGCCGCAGGCCTTTTCTTGGTTCGCCCATGACAGCCACCGTGCACGTGGGCCGTGCGGGCGCTGTGCGTGCGGCTCCCGGCTCCGGCGCCAAATCACTACTGCATGATGCGCAGCTGGGACAATTTACATGCGGCCCTGCAAGCCACACATGCGCATGCCAGGCTCCCTCAGCTACACTCCGCCCTTGGGCGCGCGGTGCCACACGGCCCAGCCCCGCAACTAGCAGCTGCGACCCCCGCGGCCTCTGGGCCCGGGCCGGCCCGCGAGCCGCATGCACGCCTCCCGTAGCAGCCGCACAGCAGCCTCGTTTGTTGCTCGTTGCCTCGTACGTCGGGTCCTCACCAGGAGGAGTCCGCATCCCCCAATGCGTCCTGGGCTTCCGCAGCCCACTGGGGCCCTCGAGCGCTGGGCGCACCCACCGCCCAGCATCAGTGCGCAGTGATACCACCCAACACGCGAGCTGCCCCCGCACGAATAATGCTCCCCGCCTACTGTTCGGCGCAGCCGCAATCCCGCAACCGACCGCTGCATTCCAACTCCTACACCATACGACCTGTACATCGCTACCGCAGCCAAGTATTCCTTCTTTGACTTTGTTCTAGCGTATCTATAAGTAGCATCCAGATGCCCAGCCAGCCAGCTAGCTATTCAGCGCCGCCCGACCGGCCGCCCTCACCGGCTCACCCACGTCCATCCTGTGTTCCCAACCTATTCTATCCCACTCCACCTCGTCCTCGCCTCCGCCTACAGGGGCCCCAGGATGGCCCGCACCTTGTCCTTCTGCGCGGGGCTGAGGCTGTGCGGGAACACCACCTCGAAGCGCACCTTGAGGTCGCCCCGCCGCCCCGCCAGAGGCCCCTTGCTGACGGGCATGCCCTCGCCCGCCATCACACGCTCGCTGCCCGGGGTCAGCACCCGGTCGCCGCCCACCGCCAGGCTGAGCCGCCGGCCGTCCAGGGTGGGCACCAGCACGCTGCCGCCCGTGAGGGCCGTCACCAGCGGCACCTGCGGGCGTGTGGGCAGGCGGGTGAGCGGGCGCAACGCGAGGGGAGGGAGCGGGTCAGGCAGGGTGAGCGGTGGGAGCATGGGAGCAGACCAGCAGTCCCTCGAGGCCCGTGACGTGGCTCGGTGACGTGGCTCAATGTGCCAACGGCGTCACGCGCGGCCGAACACCGCCAGCGCCGCCCGGCAGGCAGTGCCTGTAGCAGAGCAAGAGGTAATCCTCGGATGCCAGGAGCATCCGCGGTGTGGCGGTAGTGCTGCCACAGCGCCCCGCAGCACCTCGGCCGCACCTTGGCGGTGGTGACCAGGTCGTTGCCGTCTCGTGTGAAGGTCGCGTGCGGCTGCTGCCGGATGACGAAGACCAGGTCGTCGGCGGGTCGGTCGGGATGCTCGTCGCCCTTGCCAGGGAACGTGATCTGCGAGGGCGGGGCCGGCAGGGAGGGCGGGGTGGGGTGCGTGGCGAGGCCGTGTTCCCGGTACCAGGAGGGCCTGGTGTAAGCCAAAGGCACAGGTGCTGGCAGAGGTTAGGTGCCGGCAGCAGCTGAGGGCCTGAAGGGGGGGCCTAGGCTGCTGCGAACGTGCCGTCTGCGGCCGTGTGGAGCCGGCAGCCCGCAGCCCGTAGCCCGCAGGCCTACACCTGCCCCACCCAGCGCGCATGCGTCATCCTGCTGGTGCTTGTGTGCGACAGACACCCCAAGCCCGGCCGCCCACCTTGGTGCCCTCCTTCCAGCCCGGCCGCACGTCCACCACCAGCTCCTCCTGCACCGGCACCTGCTTCCCGCTGGCGCCGTCCAGGATGTGGCGCGTGATGCGCAGCTTCTTGGACGTGCCGCGGTACAGGTCCTCCAGTGTCACCTGGCGGCAGCGAGGAAAGGGGTCGGCAGCACGGGAGGGGAGCCGGAGGTGAGATGAGGGCAGGGGCAGGGGGACTCGTGCTGCCCTGTCGGGGCTAGGTGCTAAACTGGCCCGTGCGCACGGCAGCGGCGCCGGCGCCCACCTTGAGGGGGACCTCGACCTTCCTGGCCTCGGCCGGCCGCGCGGGCGCGGCCCCGCGGCCGTACTGGTCGCCCATGCCCTCCATCACGTCATCCATGCCGCCGGGCATTCCGCCCATGCCGCCCATGCCGCCGGGCATGCCGCCGAAGAGGCTGCCGAACATGCCGCCTGGCATTCCCCCTGCGGGCCGCACGGATGAAGCAAGGCTGAGCGCGGCAAGCGGTGTTGCGATGCGGCGATGTGGCGATGGGATGTGCGAGCGGGGTGGTGATGTGGCACCGGCGGAGGCCAGGCGATGCACGAGCGCCGCCTTGCTGTGCACGGAGCTGGCCACCCCAGGCGGACCGCCTCACCTCCCATGCCGCCCGGCATGCCGCCGGTCGCCATGCGCACGACGCGCGGGCCCCGGCCGCCTCCCATGCCTCCCATGCCGCCCATGCCTCCCATACCGCCCATGCCGCCCATGCCGCCCATGCCGCCGAAGAGCGACTCGAACAGCCTGCACGGCGAGGGTCACAAACGGTATGTCGGCGTAGCGTGCCCATGCGCAGGCACGCCCCGGGGGCCGGGCGCAGGCAGAGGCCTACAGAGCACACCACGTCCTGCACATCAGCCTACAACTTTGCCTAGGCTCCCTGCGCCCCCGCACCGCACCTCTGGGCCATGTCGGCATCGAAGTGGTATGCGCCGCCGCCACCCATGCCGCCTCCGGGGAAGCCTTCCGGCCCTGCGCCGCCGCCGCCGGAGGGCATGCCGCCCTTGAGCCCCTCCTCGCCGAATTGGTCATATGTGGCTCGCTTGTCCTTGTCGGACAGCACGTCGTAGGCCTCGGATATCTCCTTGAACTTCTCGGTGGCTACTGCGTTCTTGTCGCCGGGGTTCTTATCAGGGTGCCACTTCTGAGCGAGCTTGTAGTAAGCCTGCGGGAGGGACGACGCGGATCGCGCGGGCGTGAGGTGGGAGCTTTCAAGCCAGAGAAGCTGTGCGTGTCAACGGGGTAATATCCAACACCTCAGCTGGGCTCCTGGTAATTCCAGCTGTCAATTTGGGTCAGCAGGTATACAATGAACGCCCTGACGGCGGGTTTCAACCACTGATGAGGACGCAGCGGCCTCGACCCTGTTACGGGACCCCCGCACTTTGAGTGCAACACAGCCAGTGTGAACGGGGCCTGGACGGGCCCGACCCTTTCTCACCTTCTTAAGCTGGTTCTCGTCGGCGTCACGAGGCACGCCGAGGATGGCGTAATAGTCCTTGCCCATGGCGAAGCTGGGCACGATGCGTCACCGATGGGGTCCGCACTGCCTCCACTGCGGCCTCAGCGCGATGGCGCAATGGGTTGTACCAAGCGAGCGAAAACTATAGCAATGTGTTGCGTATAGTTGCGCGACACCGGGGATTCTGAATCGTCGCGAAAAGGAGCCGAAGGTTTGCCTAGTATCTGATGGGGTATCGAGTGTATGTGTGGTGCTGATTTGTTAGGAGTATGAAAGCTGGGTGTGGAACGCCTGTTTCCTTGCATTCGAGTTTGGCCTCCTGTCTCGGTCGGGTGTCGCGACGATTCGCGACGGTTCCTTTGCTTATCCCGGAGCCCCCATGTTCTGTGCTGTATCCAACACCAACCGTGCTTGTTGGATGTTTGTTCTTGTGTTCTCGGTTGAGGTAGCAGCCGCGGAGCCGGGGCAGGTCTGTGGGGCACGCAGGAACCCGCGTGGGGGCGACAGCCCAGGGTTCGTGTTCAGCACACGCCGACTCAACGCTCGTTAGGAATCCCAGGCCTGTGAACCTAGCTAAACGATACGCTTGAGCACCGGATGCCTAATAGTGCCACGGCGCGCATGGCAAAATAAATTTCCTTTGCAAGAGTCGTGAGGCACTCGCGACACCATGGGAACTGTCCCACCGCTTACTCCAGAGCTGGTGCAACAAGTTGCGGGCCAACTTGCGCTGTCCGCTCCACATGAGTGGGCAATCGCCTACGCGCTGGCACAACAGCCTGTACCTGACGGATGGACTGTTACAGTTGGCGAGCATGGCGCGGTTGCCTACGTTGGGCCAGAGTAAGTCGCACTTCGAAGAGGTGCATTGCATGCGCCCCTACCTCGTGTTCGCCGCGCTGTGACCGCTCACACTACACCATCAATATCAAAAGATTGTTTACTCCATGCCATAGCAACAACATCTGGCCCATACCCCGCTTGGTGCCGCTGTACAGCTCGCCCTCTCCCTCGCCAGAGCACCCCGCGCTCGCAGCGGCACGGCGCGCCCTGACGCGTCTGCGCTCCGGGGCAGCCGCCGCGGCGCCAGGCAGCAAGATGCTTGGTAAGCACCTCCACCGACATGCCTTCCTGGAGCCTTCGTTGGCGCCCTCGCGACCCCGGCGCCAAGCCGGAGCGCCAGCCCATGCCCCCGGCCCCGAACGCAGCTGGCCCCACAGTGCCCAACCCACAACCTGTACCTCTTGTGTCCAAACCCCTCAGGACCGTTTGAGGACTTTGATGCCCCGGGCACCGAGTTCTTCTACCTGGACGTTGTCACGGGCGAGCGCGTCCCGGACGTGGAGGCCATGGGCCGGGGCAGCATGGTGGCTCCCCTGCCCCCCGACATTGCCAGCCTGCTCACCTCGGACCCATCCGCCGAAGAGCCTGCCGCCAGGGATGGTGGTGGGCAAGGCGAGGAGGCCAGCGGCGCCGGGCCGGAAGCGGGCGAGGGCGCTGCGGCGGGCGAGGCAGGAGCGGAGGGCGGCGAGGGGTACGGCGCGGAGCCGGCAGCAGCGCCGGAGCGGGTAGCGTCCATGGGCGTGGACCCTGAGGCGGAGGCCGACGGCGCTAGGCTGGCGGCGGCAGCTGACGGTGGCGGAGGCGGAGAGGAGGCAGGCGAGGGAGCGGGCGCCGCTGGCGACGAGGGCGGGGCAGCGGAGGCGGCGCCGGGCACGGCTGGCGGTAGCCGCCCCGCCAGCGGCTCAGCAGCCGGGGGTGCTGACCGCCCCGCCAGCCGTCCCGCCACCCAAGCGGGCAGCCGCCCTGCGAGCGCGCTGGTAGCCGCTGCCGCCGCCAACCAGTCTTCGAGCCGCCCAGCAAGCGGCTCGCTGGCTGGTTCAGCCAACCAACCCTCCAGCCGCCCCGCCAGCCAGCCTGCCAGCCAGGCTGGAAGCCGCCCCGCCAGCGGTCTGGCGCAGGCGGCCCCCGCGCCAGGCTCCGCAGCGGGCAGCCGCCCTGCCAGTGCCCTGGCAGCCGCTGCAGCCGCCGGCCAGGCCTCGAGCCGTGCCGCCAGCCAAGCGGGCAGCCGCCCTGCGAGCGCGCTGGGAGCCGCTGCCGCCGCCAACCAGTCTTCGAGCCGCCCAGCAAGCGGCTCGCTGGCTGGTTCAGCCAACC
>BDDC01000464.1:48468-61019 GCA_001662425.1 Chlamydomonas sphaeroides
CAGCGCGGTGGGGGCCGCTGCCGGCGCCAACCAGCCTTCCAGCCGCCCAGCAAGCGGCTCGGCGGCTGGTTCAGCCAACCAACCCTCCAGCCGCCCTGCAAGCCCAGCCGGCAGCCGTCCAGCCAGCGGCCTGGCGCAGGCGTCCCCAGCGCCAGGGTCCGCAGCCGGCAGCCGGCCAGCCTCGGGCCTCCCGCCCGGCCCCTCAGCAACCGGATCCAGGCCCACGTCTGCCGCATCCGCGCGCCCCGCCTCGGGCGGATCCGTGACCTCAGCCGGCGCTGGCACTGCAGCAGCGGGGGACGGGGGATCAGGCTACGCGCCGGGCCGAGCTCCCTCGGCCAATGGCAGCGCAGCCGCAGGCTACGATCGGCAGGCGTCGTCGGGGGCGGGCTACGAGGGGCAGGGCTCGCTGGGGGCTGCGTCGGCGAGGAGCGCCGCCAGCGGGGCCGCTGGCGGCAGCTTGTCGGGCGGGGAGGCGGGCACGGCGTCGGAGGTGTCGGGGGCGCAGGCCCGTGGCAGCACCGGGTATGGCGCGATGGAGAGCGCAGGCGTCGATGACGGCGCAGGAGATGGAGGCAGCGGCGGTGCCGCTGGCGGTGGGAGCAGGACGGCCAGCGCCCGCAGCGCCGGCAGCGGCGGCGCCGGCAGCGGTGCCGCCGGCAGCGCGAGCCGGACGGCGAGCGGTCGCAGCGAGGCCAGCAGCGCCGCGCGAAGCGGGACCGGCAGCGCCGCCAGCAGCGGTGTGTCGGGCAGCGCAGCGGGCGGCGGCAAGGCGCCCGTGCCGCCGCCGTCGGGCCGGCTGACGTACTTCGGCTGGTGGTGAGTGCGATCCCGCCCCGGAGCCTGTGCCTGTCCGGGTGGCGGCAGCGCTGCCCTGCAGTGTCCTTCGTGTGCGCACGGCTGGCCGCGCAGCCAGCCCCTTGGGCGTGACACGGCCGTTTGGCCCGGCCTCGGTGACACCGTTGCGCAGGTACGAGGATATCGAGTCCACGGACCTCACCTTCCGCATCGACTCCAAGTCCCAGGTGCGAACGCCGGGCACGCCCGGGACGCCTTCCAAGCCGCGGATGCTTGCCGGTGCTGTCGGTCACTTGACAGTGGAGGCGGCGTCCCGGCGGCGACCTGCCCACACGAACCCGCCCTCACGCCCACCCGGCCCCCCGCAGGCGGGCGGTGGCCTGGCCCCGCGGCACTGCTCGCTCACGTACGTGTTCGCCACCAACACCTACTCCTTCACCGTCAAGGACCCGGTGTCGCCCGTGGTCGGCGTCACGCCCGCCGACCGCATCCCGGAGCTCACGCTGCGCGGCATCACGCCCGACCAGGTGCGGCGCTGCGCCTCGCACGTGGTACAGATCATCTCCCACAGATTGCCGTACGCTATATAGTACAGGGGGGCCCACCCAGGTGCGGCGCCGCGCCTTGTGCAGCCCCGCCCCGCCCCGGCGCCGCCTCGTGGACGCGCGCTGGCCACCAGGCGCTGCCCGGTCGGCGGCTGCCAGACTTGGAACATCCTCTCGACACGAACCCAAGCGCCCCTTCCCCTTGCCTTCCCCCTGCCTTCCGCCTGCCCTCCCCGCCCCCGCCCCTCCCAGGTCACGATGCTGGACACGGGCCGCGTGGCCAGCGTGTGGGACCTGCACCTGGGCGCCAGCCTGCGGGTGCTGGGCCGCGCCATCGTGCTCAAGAACGCGGAGCTGGCGGCGGCGCAGTGGCACGCGGGCTACTGCAAGCAGCTGGCGGCGCTGCGGGAGCAGCTGTCGCAGGTGCGGCCGCTCGTGGCGTTTGAGCGAGTACGGAACGACGCCGCGCTGACTGTGAGCCTGCTCCCCCCGTGCTGCCTCCGCCCCGGCCCCGGCAGGAGGTCCAGAAGTACAAGCCGCGGCAGCTGCGGCCGGGCCTGGTGCTGGACAAGGGCTCCACCAGCCGGCAGACGGGGCAGCAGCTGAGGCACATGGCGCTGCAGGTACCAGGGCGGGGGTGGTGGTAGGGGCAGGGCAGGGCAGGGGCAGGCGCGAGCATCTCAGCTGCGCGTACGGCGCGGCGCGGCGCGCGCCAGCCCTGGACCAGAATGTGTCATGCTAACACGGCGGACGAGCTTAGCACGTGGCCACGGAGGATGTGTGACATTTTCTCGTGCTGCAGGTGGCCGAGCTGATCGAGGACCTCCGCCAGTACAGGCCCAGCAGAGGTGAGCGCGGCCAGGAAGCGCCGTCGGTGTACGGGCTCGAGCTATGATGGTGTTGTGGGTTTCTCGTGGGGGGTCCTTGGCTCCCTGCGTGCAACGCTGCTTAGCCGGGCGCGCCGCCTGTGCGGACTGTACACGTTGACACGGTGGTGCGTGGGAGCCGGCCGTACCCTGGGCGTCGCTGACGCTCCCATGGCCTCACCCTCCCTGCAGCGGAGCACTACTCGGCCCTCATGCCCATCACCATCTACTGAGCGCTGCTGCATGGGCGGCTGCCATGATGGCGGCTGCGGGTATGGGAACGGCTGCGAGGCCGTGCACGGGTGCTGCTTGCTTGCTTGCTTGGGAGGATGCAACGCGCGGCTGGCCTCGCGCAGTGGTGCCCTTTCCGGGTGCGGCACCGCAGCTGGCAGCTGGCTGTGACACGCGCCGGCGAATGCAGCGGACTAGGCCGCGGCGGCATGCAAGGAGCGTGGAGGAGAGCCTGGGTGGAACAGGCTGGCCGGGATTGGGGGTGAAGGGTTTTGGCGCGCTGGCGGTGGTGACTGGTAGTTGGTGCGCGGTCGGGGTGCTGCGACAGGCACCGGGTCGCGCGCCACGGCCGCTGATCGCGAGATGTCAACTGCGTTGCCGCGTGCAAGTGTCCACACAAGTTGCCCCCGTCAATACCATATGCACCACCTCCCTGGCCGACGACCCCCGGTCGCGTCGCCCCGGATGCACGGGCCACCCAGACAATTGTGCTGCGCATCTTCGACCGCCACCGCCACCGTCAACGCGCGCGCCACTCGCCCGTTCTCCCAGCGCCATCCATCAGCGAGCACCGGCAAGCGGCGGTGAGGCATCAAGCAAGAGGACCACAAGCCGCGCGCGAGCCGCGTGCGAGCCAGCCCGGTCCTCACGGCGCTGGGCTGCTTGCGCCCCTCGCAGCCTCCTGGCCGCACTCACGCTGCCGCCAGCTCCGCACACGCAGCGCGCCTGCTACCGCCTCGCTTCCGCTGCCCCTCACGGAGCCCACTGCGAGCTCATGCTGTGCGGCTTGGTGAGCAGCCGCAGGAACTTGTACGGCGCCACGACCACCTGCCGTACACCAGGAGGGGATGGAGGGTCAGCGACGTCAGCGAGACGAGGGCGGTATGTCCCCGTGGCGCGCGCCTTGGGGGCGCCTTGCGGGCGCCTTGGGGGCGCCGTGGCCTAGGCGCCTGGGGTTGAGCGCATGTGGGCTTTGGCCCCGAGGCACCCAGTCACCGTGCCAAGCCATGCGGCCTTCTAGCGCCCGCCAGCGCCCACCATGTACGGCAGGGTGAGGACGAAGGAAATGAAGGTGCGAGCCAACATGAAACCTGCGGCAGAGCATTGCAGGGAGGTGGGCGACTTGCGGTGCGTTGCGCGTGGGGTACAGCAGCCGGCGGCGCGGGTGCCGCAGACGCGCACGCAAGGCTTCGAGGCTTGCAGGCAGCACCCACCCGTCTTCATGACCTGCCACGCCAGCGCGAACGGCGCCACGGCCAGCGCCAGCAGCGCGGAGGCGGTGCCTGCACGGGGGCGGCGGGCAAGTGCTTGCGTGCGGCGGCGGCGCAGGGCTCGCAGGGCCGCCGGCAGCTCCATCCTTCCCACAGCTCCATCCCAATCAACCGGCCCTGCTACCGGCCCCGGCCGAACGCCCAGCCTGGGCCTTGCTCCAGCGCCGCCGCCGGCCCCCGTCCCTCCGCGCAGGCCGGCCGGTGGCTGCAGTGGCCCGTGTGGCTCAGCCCGCAGCGGGCTTCCCTGCTGCCTTCCGTCCCCAGCAGACCCCGGGTCACGGGCCCCTAGCCCAAGACGCTGCCCCAACGTTATACGCACCGCTGCCCAAGTATCGCAGCAGCAGCGCCGGGATGATCAGTGGCGACAGCACCAGCAGCGTGCCCAGCCGCAAAGCGCCTAGCCACCAGTCGATGAACGCGTGCAGCACGGGGTTGACGACGGTGGGCATGGCGGCGTTAGCGGGGTTCTGGTCGCGAAGTAAAGAAGGGCCCCGCTTGGCTTCGATAGCTGGCTGGCTGGCTCAGGTGAAGGTGAGGCCTGGAGCTAGGCGGCGTGGGCCGTCGTGGGCTGAGCGTGCGCGCCGGCGGCCTGCAGCGAGCTGCGGCGGGCTGGCGACGCCGGGCTGGGAGCAGGGTTTGGCCGGTCGTGCGTTGTGAGCTCTTTGTCTTCGTTGAGGTGTGCGTGTTGCAGAATCAATGCCTCGCGCAATGCGGGTGGTGGCCGAGCCGAGGGCGCGGGCGGGCGTCCGCTGCGGCAGGTCGGTCGCGATCCGGCGGGTCCGCCCTTGGACCCCATGTCACTCCCATGCAGTTCTCTGGGCCCCAAAGCCGTTGCCCATATTACCGCCAGCCTTGGCCAGCACCAGCACCAGCACCAGCACCAGCGCCAGCACCCACCGCACCCGCCGCAGCCAGCTCGCTGCCACCCCTGCGCCCGCCACCGCCAGCCGCAGCGCCTCGCCTCCGCGGCGTCTCTCGGCTCTCGCGTGCCTCGCGGCAGCAGCCATGGGCATCATCACCAACCTGCTGTTGGCGCCCATCCTGGGTGCGTCCGCCGCTGCGCCTCTGCGGCGCGGCTGCATAGGTCGTGGGCGGCGTGCGTGCGGCCGCGCCCGACTGCGCAGTGACGCAGGGGCCCCGAGCGCTGCCCCGAGCGCATGTACGCCGCTAGCTGCGCGGTGAATCCTCTTCACCCCAATGCGGGCTGGAGCCAAGCATGCCGCCGGGCTGCGGCGCTGGGCCCGCCAGCAGCGCGAAACGCACGCGCGCCCGCTCGCGCCTCTCTGCACGCGCGCGCTTGCCAACGCAACGCCTGGCTCGCTTGGCGGCGAACCCTTCCTTGTCCTCGTGCGTACCTCAGTCCAGCTTACGTCGCGGCCTTGCGTCTGCTTACGCTATCCCCTCCTATCGCCGTATCCTTCGCCCCGCCTCCCTGCTCCAGGCCCGCTGATGCCCTTCATCCTGCTGGCCAAGCTCTTCCTGTCGCTGGCCTTCCTGCCCGTCTTCCTCTTCCTGCTGCCCGTGCTTATCCCCTGGTGGATCGCGAAGGTGCGCCGCACGCACCGCGTCGCGCGCTCGGCCGTGCGTCAGCAGCCATGCCATCCCTGCGCGTCAGCGCACCCCGCTGCCGCGTGGCGCTGGGGGCATGTCGAGGCTGCGCCGTGATGGTGACTGGCGCATGACGACACGGCTGCTGGGGATCCCCACAGCCAGTCTTGCTCTGGGTCCCGACCCCAGCCTGGGAGCTGCGGGGCTTTGGCGCACACGGGAGCCGGGCAGCAGCGTCCGTGGCGCTGGCGTCACATGGACGGCAGGGCGCACACAGGAAAAGAAAAGAAAAGAAAAGATTACCCTGGGGCTGGGCCGCCTAGGGTGGATTAAGGGGGCGGGGCATCCGGGGTCTAAGACCGCCTGCCACCGCCACCGTAGGGCGCACACAGGTCTTGGTTGGGGTCGGAGCTCGGCCTGCACCGGCGCCGGGTAGCGCCAGCCGGCAGCGTGCCTATTGGGACTGCTGACACGGCCACCTACCTGCCCGCCCCGCTTCCGTCCCTCCTGCCGCAGACCGCGTTCAGGACCTTCACCTGCATCCTGCTGCTGCCCTTCGCGCCCATCCTCATCCCGCTCAAGCTCATCCGCATGATCATCTGAGCTGCGGTCACAGCAATAGCGCTGGCTGGGTGTGCTCTGGGGAGTTGGGAGTAAGGGGAGTTGCGGCGGCTGGTGGGGGCCGTGGGTGGCGCGGTGTCCAGTAGAGATAGAGCCTGACGGGGGCCCATGGTTCTTGTGCTATGCGTGCCTGCGAGCTCTGAGAGGCGCCTTGGTGCCACATAGCACCTGCACTAGTGGCACGCGGTTGTCAGGGGCAGGAGTTGGAGCCGCGTTAGTTGGAGCACGTGCAAGCGCACAAACTGGGATTCTTATGCCTTGCCCACGAGCGAGGTCCCAGCTACTCGCTCGAACAGCTGCTCCCATCAGCCCACACGCTCGACTGCTGCCTCAGATCCTGTGCCGTCTGTGCTCTACTCTGTGCTGTGGCCATGTGTAGCTAAGGCAGCCGACCCTACCGCGTGCCTCCACCTGGTCCCCACGGCAGCCCCAATCCCTCCCTGAGCACTCCAGCAGCATGCCGGGTCTTTGCTTGACTACATCTGAAGCCCGAGAACTAGCTATATTGCCCTCCTGAAGCAGATCTCAATATAGGTAGCCAACGCAATCAGCTCCAGCCGTCGCTTTGCATCCGCAGCCGCGACGTGCCACTTCCCCGCTCTGACCTTAGCGTACGTGTCACATGTGCCCACCCACGCATCGCACCTCCCGACCACCCCTCGTGCGTTTGTTTGCGTCTCTTCGTCAAGTCACGCCAGATCCACGCCACGCCGCGACGCGACGTGCGCAGCAGCGGCCAGCAGAGGAGCGAGCTTCACGCGGCCGGCAAGCCCTGCTGTGCCGCACTGGGGCGCTGCCTTGACAGCAGCGCCCTCAGCCGTGGCGCAGCCCTCAGCGCCCCCACGAAGGCGGCCACCATTGTGGCGTTGAGCGCCAGGATGAGCGCCGCCACGGCGTCCTGCGCGCACGACGGCAGCCGACGGCGGTTAGGCCAGCAGGTGCCGCAGAGGCCTCAGCAGCCTGCACGGGCGCAGGAGCCTAGGCGGCCGCCATTCCCCCTGTCAGCCCCTGGAAGCTAGTAAGCATGACATGGATGATCAAAGAAGCGTAGTGGTGCCGCCGACCGCCCCGCTATGCGCTCCCGCCCCGCTACCCACCGCGGCTGGTCCTCGCAGCGGCTGGTCTCCCGTGAAGAACAGCCCCAGTGTGACGGTGGCCCCCAGCGCCATAAACGAGGAGAACTCCAGCAGCACCAGCCGGCGGTCGGTGTAGGGCGCGGCCACCACACTGGCGAAGGCCACCACTATGTGCACGGCGGCCAGCGTCAGGGCCTGGGAGGGGGCGGGGGCATACGTGGCAGGGGTAGCAGGGGCTGCTACTGGCAGGGCGCGCGGGGCATCCGGGGACCGGGGCCCCAGGCCGGTTCTCAGCTCGGCATGCTGCTGCTGCTTGTCTCGTCGGCGGCGGAGGAGCGCCAACATGACGACTGGCTGCTGGCGGCAGCGGTCAGAGGTCCAAGCAAAACGGCAGACCGCTGTTGCTTGGGCCGGGGGTCGCACGTACGTTGCCTATGCCCAAAATGCGCACATCGTGTTGGGGCTGCGGAGCCCGCACTCCCGTGCGATCATGGTAGCGTGCAGCGCATAGCCTGGGACAATGTACCTTACTCTGACATCCACGCCGGTTATAAAGTTCAAATCCTGGCACACACGGCGGCTGGACCAAGCAAGTGGGCCAGGTCGAACGCCACTCGGACAGCGTATGCCTCGGGAACACGCGCTTACTCCGAATGCAACCGTTTGAGTTCAGGGGGAGAAGCGTAGAATCCGCCGCTCCATGCAGCATCCCCGCCCGCTGCCTCGTCGCCTTGCTCAACCCCGTGCGCCCAGCTTCGCCGGTCGCCACCGTATCACGCCCGCCGCTACACACGCGGGGTGGATGGCCCCCGCTGACCTGGCCAAGCCAGACCGCTCAGAGCAGCGTGAGCTACGCCCTGCGGCCCCCGGCGCCCGGGCGCTGCCCGCCTCGCTCCTTGCCGCAAGCATCCGCCACAGCTCCCTACCATTAAGCTGCCTACTCGCCAGCAGGTCCCCCCGCGCGGCAGGCGGCACCTGCGACACGCGTCTTGCAGCCGAAGGCCGCCAAGCTTCCACCAAGTCCTTCCTACAAGACCTTACCATTCGCAATCGTCTGAACAGCAGTCATCACACCGCGCCACGTCCCGCTGGCCCCATCAACAGCTCAGAGTCGCCGCCACTGCTCTGGAGGGCGCTGCCGCCGCCAATTCGCAGGCCGCGCCACGCCAAGGGAAGAACTCTGCGCCTGTCCCGGGGCCTCGCCGCCCCTTGCCCGCTGGCAACGGCTCCGCGGCTCCCGGGCTCCGCGGCTCCCGGTGTCAGCACAGGCGGTGGAGCAGCTCGCGGCCCTCCCGGATGCGGACGATGTTCTCCATCAAGATGTTTGCAAACCTGCAGTCACGGCAAGTCACGGCACGGCTGGAGCCATGGCCACACACACCTGGGGTTCTGTTCTACCTAACACTGGAACACACCTGGCTACCGGTACGGCAGCGCCGCGGCGAGGGCCATGCAAGGCGGTATAGCACTTATGCTGCGCCTTCCCCTTAGCATTTCTGTTCTTCTCCGCAGCCGCAACACCTGGCTACAGCAGCAAGCCGAGCGTCACGGGTGCAGTGCGCTGGTGCCCCGAGCGCAGCCCTGCCAACGACCCCCTGCCCGCCGTACTGCGCACGGCGAGCCGCTCCAACGTGTGTGCCGTACCTGTCGTACACCTCGGCCGAGATGCTGCCCAGGTGCGGCAGCGCCAGCACGCGGGGGTGGGCGTACAGCGGGTCGTCGCGGGGCGCGGGCTCCAGCCAGTGCGTGTCCAGCCCCACGCCGCCCAGCTTGCCCGACTGCAGGCGGGGGAGCGAGCGGGGCAGCGGCGCATGTGGCGCGGCAGCAAGCGCGGCGCAGCGTGGCCGGGGGCGTACCGGGCACCGGGCAGCACAGCACAGCGCACCGGAGGCAGGGCGCGAATCTGGCGTGGGCTGAGCCACCCGGGCCGGCCGAGGCCCGGCGATGTTCATCACGATGTTGCACAGCGGAGGGTGGGTGTTGGGTGCGGGGCTGGCAGGCGCCCGGACAGGGCAGGCCGCCACGGGGTGGGCCTCGCAGGCCTTCTCCGCCACTGCTGCTCAGGGGCGGGCGCGAGTCCCAGCTCCCACGCCCCAGCCCCGACTCTTCCAGGCCCCGCTGCCACACTCCAAGGCTCCCGCACCTGCAGCGCGGCCCACAGCGCCTCCCGGTCCACCACCGAGCCCCGCGCGCAGTTGACCAGCAGCGCGCCCGGCCGCATGGCGCCCAGCTCGGCGGCGCCGATGAGGCCGCGCGTGGCGGCGCTGAGCGGGCAGTGCAGCGACACCACGTGAGAGGCCGCCAGCAGCGCATGCAGCGCCTCGCGGCCGCTGGTGGAGGTGACGCCAAGCACCTGCGGCAGCGGCAGGGGCGCGAGCGGGGATGCGGGAGAACGTCGGAAAGGAAGTGTAGCCGGCGGCCCCGGCGGCGGGCGACGCCGCCGCAAGGCAAGGGGCTGAGGGGCGCAGTGAGGGCGGCAGGGCGGACCGGGCCGCACCCTGCCGGCGCGCCCCGCTGCCTGGCGCCCTGCGCACCGGCGGCGAGGCCCTCGAGTCTGCGGCGGCCCACAGCGCTAGCCGCCCCCAGCTCCACGCCCCGCCTCGGCCAGCCCCGGCTGCCGCCCGCCGGGCGTCACTGCGTGCCGCACCCCACGGGGCGAAGCTCCTGCACGAGGACCTGACCTCCCACCCATCGCACCTTCATGCCCAGCCCCCGCGCCGCCTCCGCCAGGCAGCCGCCCACGCGGCCCATGCCCACGATGCCCAGCGTCTTGCCGTGCAGCTCATGACCCACGGGCCCGCCGATGCGGTCGCGCCGCTGCAGGCGAGGCAGGTGGCAGCGGGTGGGGCAGCGTGTGGGGCAGCGTTGGCGAGGATGCCATTGGCGAGGATGCCATTGGCGAGCACGCAGCGCAGCGCACACCGGAGGCCGTGCGAGCGCGGCCCCAGGCCGGCATGTTTAAAGCAGCACCGCGCCACGACGGAAACCGCAGCCGAGGGGCTGCTCCACATGGGGCCTCTCGCCACGGCTGCGGTTGCTGCTGCTGCGGTCGCTGCGGCTGCTGCTACTTGGGCCACCTGGCCCCGAGAAGTGGCTGCGACTCCACCGGCCGTGCACCGGCCGTGCACCGGTCGTGCAACCAGAGCGCTGCGCACCTCGAACGCCGCCACCGCCTCGGCCACCCTGCGGCTGAGCATGAGGATCATCATCAGCGCCACCTCCGCCACGCTGTGCTGGTTGAGGCCTGCCGGGGCGCCGGCCGTGGGGGGCGGCGAGCGGGCGGCAGGCGCGCGGGGCCGGAGGTGTGTGGGCGGATCAAGCAGCAGGAGGGGCAAGGGCTTCGCGCCCTGCCTCGCACGGTGCTGGCGCCCATCCGAGACCTAACTCATCTAGGTCTTGGCCGGGCTTGGCCAGGCTGAGCCACCATCAAAGGCGTCCCCGTGTGGCCTTTCCGCTTCCTGGCCCCCGTCCCTGCTCCTGGGTGCCCTCCCCGCCACCTCGTGCCGTTGCGGCTACCAATAAGCAACAACGCAGGCCCGTCGGCTTGGGCGCGCACCGTCCTCGCCGGCACGCTTAAGCCCTTCCCGCTAGGTGGGGCGCTTGCGGACCCGGCCCCCCGCTACCTGGCGCTATGGTGACGGGCACGGCCCTGGCCTTGGCTGCCTCCACGTCAATGTTGTTGTAGCCCGCGGCGGGCTGGGGCACAGGGCAGGCGGGCGGTCATGGAGGGACAACCCGTGCGACATGGCGCCACCGCTCTCCTGTCGTGTTTGCGCAGGCCGTATATCGTGCATGCACGGACGTACCTGCGCGATGAGGCGGAGGTCGGTGGCCGCGGCAATGTCGGCGGCTGTTACGGCGCCCGTGGTGGGGATGAGCACGCGTGCGTTGCGGACCTACGGGGACACACGGCCCGTGGTGAGTCAAGACCGACAGGCGTGCATGGTGTTGCTTGTCTTGGAGGCCGGTGCTTGCGTTTGGGGTCGGTGCTTGCGTTTGGGGTGGGGCGGCCCGCATCGTGCCGCGGGGGCGTGTGAGAGGCGGGCAGTTGGCGAAACGGTCTAGGCCGAGGCCGAGGGCGCACCTGCTCTGCCAACGGCCTGGAGGGGTCCATGCGCTTCAGCTGCGCCCAGGGCGGCAGGATCTGCTCTAGCCTAGTGCGTGGGCATGGGCGGCGTAGGGAGGTGGGCAGGGCGGTGCTGGGTGGTGTGGTGGAGTTGTACGCCTGTACCCCCGCCCCAGCGCACGCCCTGCTTGCGCCCGCCCGCGCCCACGGCACCTGTCAGCTGCCGGATGCCAGCCATCGTAGCACCACCAGCACTCCCATTTGTCGTTGCCGTGTTCCTCCACGGCCGCCATGGACATGCAGCTGTGCGGCGACGTGAAATGGGTATCTCAGCTATACAGACGAGCTGGTCATTGGTGCTGCATGGGGACTATGCAACTCTCTGACATGATCGCCTTGTGCAAGCGCATGTCTTGCATTCTACACGCGTTCTACACGAATGCTTCCCAGTTTATCGTAGCTATCGCATTATATGAAATCATGTTGCGAAATACATATTGCGGTGTACCCCGTCTTGGTTCCATGGGGGCACGATTCGGCTTCGGCAATTTGGCGGGTGGGAGTCAGCTCGCGCAGTCTCGCCTACAAGCGCACCAGAACATCACTATGCACCCATGAAACGGCTACAGATATCAAGCAACCTGATATGCGACCGTGAAGAGCCATAGCTGCTAGGGTCGACGCCAAACATGGGCAAGCCGAGCGAAGACTGGTCTCACACCTTTGCAGAGTCCAGCCTTCTCGATGAACTGCTCTTGGCGCTCGTGGGCATCCACGGTGACGTCTTCGTGGACCCTGCCGACGACAGGTGCAACCTCTCCCTCAGTCCCTTGCTTTCCCCCAACTCCAATACCTGCGCCCAACCAGCGCGTCCCCGCCCCGCCGCCCGGTCACCGCCCCCACCCGCCAGGGAGGACCAGGATGATGACATGTGGCACCTGCCCAAGCCGACCGAGTGCACCGTGCACGTGTCGCCAACGCTCAGCTGGATCAACCCGGCGGACCGGTGCGGACGCCTCTTCGAGCCCAGCGACACGCCTCTTGAGCCCAGCGGACAACACCCGCAGCATATTATCTGCCCAGAACTCCCAAGAAGTACTGCGAGCCCAGACCAGTGCGCGGCCTCTTGGCGGTCCCGTGCAGTCGCCCGCAGCGGCCGCCAGGCGCCCAGCGACATATACACACACCGCTCACCCCAACCCACCGTTCTCCCTCTCCTGCCTCCCTCCCCCCACACCATCCCATCCCCCCTCCCAACCCCGCCTCCCCTCCTTCCCCCGCAGCGAGGTGCTGGGCGGGCTGCTGGTGCTGGGCTTCCACTACAAGGCCATCAACACGTTTGTGGATTGGGAGCACGCGCCCTGGGACCTGCGGCCCTCCACGCGGCCGCCCTCGGTGTACCGCCGGGCGCTGGCCGCGGGGCTGACGGGTGCGTGAGGCCAGGAGGCTGCTGCTGCTGCTGTGCTGCTGCTGCTGCTGCTGCTGCTGCTGCTGCTGCTGCTGCTGCTGCTGCTGCTGCTGCTGCTGCT
>BDDC01000465.1:0-11201 GCA_001662425.1 Chlamydomonas sphaeroides
CCCTCTCCGCACGGCCGACGCGCCATTCCTCCCGGGTCAGGCTGGGCTGCGCTTCCGCACAGGTGCATAAAACCGCATTCCCTTCGCGCACGGCCAACGCGCCACTCTACCCGGGGCGTGCTGTGCCGCGTGTGGGGTTCTGTTCTACCCAACACTGGAACACACATGCACGGCGCCGGCTGTCTGTGTGCGACTGGTGCAGCAGCACAGCCGTACCGGACCGGTGTGCTCGCATGCCACCTTGGCCATGCGAGCCACCGCCAGCGACCGGACGCAGTCAGGACGGATGGCGGCGGTGGTGCGACACACCGCCGTACGGTACGGCACAAGGAAGGCGGCTCACCGTGGAGGCGGATGCGGGCAGCGCCAGCAGGTTGGGCGAGTGGCATGCCGTCAGCGCGCAGCAGCCCTGCAGGGCCGCGAGCAGAGCAGCGTGCGGAGGTGTGAGCAGCTGGGTGAGCGAGCAAGGCACGGGTGACGCCGGCAGCGGGGCGCGTGAGGCGCTGCGGGTGGGTGGGTCGGCTTCTGGCTGCGGCCTGCCGGGCCCCCTGGACCCCGGCCCCCCGCCCACCTGCGCGTTCTCCTCCGTGTCTATGGCCCTCAGGCAGGCCAGGTTCTGCATGCTGTACACGTGCACCCGCCGGGCCGTGACAGCCACCAGCCTACGGGCGGGGCGGGCGGTGGCGCAGCGGGGCCGGGGCAGGGGCCGGGGAGGAAGGGAGGCTCGCGGGCCGGGCGCCGGCGGCCCTGGGAAGCCAACCTTGCAGCCGCCGGGTCGTCACCGCCGCCAGCCAGCCGGTGTGGCAGTAGGCTCGCCGGAGCGCTGCTTGGGTAGACGGGGCTGCTTGGGTAGACGGGGCCGCTCAAAGGGCGTCACAGCAGCCGGCTGGGCACCGCGGCACCGCGGCCCAGCGGCCCGGCGCCCGTTGCTCTGCCCCCGGCCACGAGCCCCACGGCCCCACGGCCCCAGCTGCCGTCATGGCCTGCGATCGCTCGCCCCGGATGCAGGCACACCTCTGCCTGTTCATGCGCACTGCCAGGACCGAGGTGGGGTAGGTCAGCTCCTGGATGACCCGGTTGGCGGTGGTGTTGAGCACCGTCAGCTTGCGGGGCGTGAGAGCCGGCTGCTCGCCTGGCGCGTGCGACGTGAGGGTGCAGGTGGGCGGAGTGGGCAGGGGAGGCGTGCAAAGGAGCGGCTGGGAGAGCGGCCGTGTGTAGGCGAGCAGTGGGGCTGGGCGAGGGCGAGGGGCTGTGGCTCCCGAGCCCCAGGGCGCGCTGCGCTCGGTGGGTAGTGGCGGGTGGCGGAGGGTCACGCACCCGCGCCCACGAAGCCGATGAGGGAGGTGCAGAAGAGCATCTCCACAAGGCTGCGTATGGGCAGCAGGTTGGGGCGGAACGTTGGGGCGGAAGGTTGGGGCGGAAGGTTGGGGCGGAAGGTTGGGGCGGGCACCAGCAGGGATAGCGCCTGGGGCACCGGACACCCAGCGTGCTTGGGGGCGGGCCGGCGCTGGAGCCTGGCCTGGCCCGCGAGCGACGGAACGCTGTTGTGTCCTGCTGGCTATGGAACGGGTCGCCGAGTGTGTGGGGTTGGCGGGGGGATGACTTTGGTGGAAGGCGGGGTGGGGGCCTCGCCTGATGGAGCCGATGTCATGGCGGTAACACAGCTTATGCGTTTCCAGGGAGTAGATCGAAAGCCCCTGCTGGCTGCCGATCGCCACGCAGCTGCTGTCCTGGTTAAAGGTGACATGCTGCACGCCGCTCTTGACCACGCTCTTAGCCATGGCCGCACGGCATTCAGGTGAGCAATTTATGCTGCATGTCACAGAGCACCCTGAACCCTCCTTGAGCGTAAATACTGCACTCAAAATCTCGTAGCGGTAGCGGCGGGCTCGCAGACCGGGCAAACGAACGTGAGCTTTCAGGTGAGGTTTCGCGACGTCCTAGGGTTGTGGGATAACTCGACGGAATGGCAGGTTTCGCTAAAGGAGCTTTGGCGGAATAATCAAGTGCTCGCAGCGCAAGGCTTTCAGCTGCAGCTCACCGGTGGCACGGACCATGAAGGCGCAGGTCCCAGAGGGTCCCCAGTGACCCCTAAGCCCCCCGCCAACCGGCATCACCAAGCAGCGCGGTTCCAGAACGCAAGTTGTTCCACGTACCACGACGCCACGTACCCCTTACTTATGTTACCACATAGCTCCGCGTGAGATAGCAGCGCACACTCCTGCGTCTCAACTCTGGCGATGGACGAGTTTACGGTCTGGCTGCAGCAGCGTGCTGGAGGTTCCACCATCAAACTGCCATCGCCGAGCTTGCTGCGCCCAGCTGCAAGACGCAGGGGGCTGGCCGTCTGCACTGGGGAGCCGCGGACGCCGTCGTGCCGCATCACATTGCAGCGGGTTCAATCGCTTACATGCAGGCCCGCCCCTCTGAAGGGACGAGTGCAGCAGAGGCACGGAGCCGCCGAGGGCCGGCAACGTCACACCTATCCAGCATCACCCCTAGGCCTCCTGCCCTACAGCCCTGGGCCTTCTGCGCTAGGCAGCATCATGCTCCGGCCTTGCCAACCTCCGCCAGTCCGTTGACCTCCCACCTAATAGCCATTGGGCACTACGCGAATCACGCGCTGCTACGTGCCAGTCCGTTCCGCCCGCGTTCCCGGCCTCCTCCCCTACGTCATTGTAACGTCATCCTGCGTTGCATTCCTCACTGCACTGTACTTAGTCCGCCCCCAGCATTCCGCAACCCACGCTGTCGCTCCCCCTCGCGCCAACCCTGCAGCCGCCCTCCTCCCGCAACCCATCTACGGCCCACCGCCGCCCGCCGCTCAGGAAGAGTCCTGGCGCTTCACGCCCGCCGGGGACGCGATCAGCGCCGCGAAGCGGCCCTCGGCCCACATCCCCGCGGCCATGGCCCCGCAGAAGGCCAGCACATGCGGGTCGCCCGTCACCGCCGCCACCAGCGCGGGCCCGGGGCACATACCCGCCAGGCCCCAGCCCGCGCCGAACATGACACCGCCCGCGAGCAGCTTGGGGTCGATGACGGTGGAGGAGGGGATGGAGAAGCGGTCGCACAGCGCGGGCTTGGCGACCAGCCGGAAGCGCTGCACGCCCTGGTACGCCACCGCCGCCACCAGCACGGCGCCGCCCATGACGAAGGGCAGGCTGGCGTCCCAGCCAGGGTACGTGACGGTCAGGAAGCCGGCGACCTGGAGGACGCAGCGGCGTCAGGGGAAGAGCGGGCGAGAAGGGTCGGTCGGTGGGACTGACGGCGAGAGCTTTGCCGGAACCCCAACACGCCGCAGCGCAGCGCTCCCCCGCGCCTACGCCGCCGCCCGCTACGTGGCGCTTCCACTCCACACCGCTTCCGGCGCCGCACCTTGCTTGGGTGGGTCATGCCCGACAGCCCCAGGCCCAGCGCGAACAGCGCGCCCGCCACCGCCTCAGCACCCAGCTCCAGCGTCCGCATCGGCGACGGCGAGGGGCCGGGTATCGCACCGCCGAACGCCGACGCCGACGCCGCAGAGGCGCCGCTGGAGGAGGCCGTGGTCGTCACCGCCGCAGAAGAGCTAGGCGCGAGGCGGGCGGCGGCAATGAGCGCCGCGAAGGCCGCTACGCCGGCGGCGGCGGCCGTGGCGGCGAAGTTCACCTCGGCGGGTGTGGGCCAGGCCAAGGCCGTGGCGAGCGGCGCCACGTGCAGTGCGGCGGCGGCGCCGGTGAGGGAGGCGGTGAGCATGCCGGAGGCCATGAAGGTGCCTGCGTGGGGCGAGGGGGCGTGTGGTGGGGGTGGGGGGGTTGGGCGTGTAGGTATGGGCCCCGGACACACACACGTGTCGGAGCCAGCGCGCAGTGCAATGCCCGGCGTGGGCGGGGCCGCCGTGCTGCCTATGCGGGAGGTGTGAAGCAGTGCCTGCTGGGTGGTCTTGACTGGGCCGCAAGGGCTGCTGCGGCAGCCTCGCGCCGCCCACCTGTGTAGGCGAAGGAGCGCACCGACAGGCGCGCCGAGCCGCAGATGCCGTGGCCCGAGGTGCAGCCGTTGCCCAGCGCGGCACCGAAGCCCACCAGAACGCCGGCCAGGCAAGCGCGCCACATCTGAGGGAGCGGCCGGGGCAGGCATGGTCGGTGCCGGGGTCGGGGAAGCTAGGTGAGACAGGGCAGCTGTCAGCGTCGGGTTCGGGGAGGAGGCGGGGGGGGGGGGGTCGAAGGTCGGCGCCACGTAATTGGGGCAGCAGCGCGACGGCTTGGCGGCCTACCGGGAAGGAGGCGGGGATGGTCTCGAAGGCGCCCGGCATGAAGCCCGTGAGCGCGATGCCGCCCAGGAGCAGGCCGGTCAGGAAGGCAAAGCGCCAGGACGCGGGGTCGCCGGCGACGACGCCCCTGGTAGGCGGGAGGGGACAGGAGGCGCCGTCAAGGACCATGCAGGGAGTGCGCCCTGGAACGCTGATCGCAGCGCGGCATGGGAGGTTGCTGGGGTCTGCTGAGTTCTACAAGTGATCTTGGATAGGGTGACGAGCACTGCCCCCGCACTACGGCACCCCGGACGAGGTGCAGCTCGGCAGGGGCGGCTCACTTGACGGCTCCCGAGATGCCCAGCACGCGGCCCGTCGTCAGCAGCTTGCCCGCCGTGGCGATGCCGAGCAGCAGCCCGCCGAGCGCGGCAGTGGCCGGCGTGAATGCAAGCAGCGTGTAGGCGGCTGCTGGGAGGGCGGAGCGTGAGGGATGGCGGGTTGGAGTGGGGCTGCTTACGGGCGACAGCGGTGCCCGGCAGCGAGTTCGGAGTACTGGGGACGTGTGAGACGTGTGAATGATATGGTTGTCAGGCCCTTGAGCCCGGTCTTGCCTTCGGGTGAGGCCGCCCCGGCTGAGGCCACGACGTTGAGCGTGGAGGCCATGGCGTCAAGTGGAAGTGCGCTTGTTGCGACGCGTCGCCGAGCCGGCAGGAGATCGATGTGACTGAAGTCAGAAACTGCGCGAAAGGGGGAGCTCCAGTCTCAGACCAAGCGAAGGCGATGGCGTACGCAGCCATGCGTCTTGTGCCTTGAGCGCTCACCTGCAGTGTCTGGCACGCTGCGGCGTTGTGGTGCTGTTGTCAGATGAGGAACAAGCACGTGCAGAAGCGCAGTCGACCGAGCGGCCAGCAGGGGCCGTGATTGTTTCAACAGGAGTTGAGCCATTCAGGAGCGTGTGTTCTTGTAACTGTAAATGATATTTCAGGGTGATGCGGGGGGGTTATACTCCTGGGATTGGCGGTCGCAAAGCGCGGGCACATCCGTGCGTCGTGCCTCCGTCATCCTGTCCTGAACCTTGACCAAACAACGTTTCCGCGTAAACTGCACTTCAAGTTATTCTATGTAATCACCTCTATACGCTGGAGGCCGGTTACAGGAAATGCGTGGTGGACATAGCAGCGATTACGGCTGCAATTAAGAACACCTGTCTTGTCGCAAACCCGGTCGCTGTTTCCTGCGCATTCTACGCATGCCAATCTTGCTTTTTTCCGGGCGAGCAAGCGCGCGCTTCGTACATTTAACGCAGGCACGCAACGGACACGTCATCGGGCAGCCCCGCCCAGCTGCTCCAGGCGCCGTCCTCCCAGCTGCCGCGCGCGCAACCGCTCGTTACAGCCGCCCCTGCCCGCGCTGCAGCTGCTGGCGCTGCTGGCGCTCCCGCAGGAGCTGCCCCGCGCGCCCGTGCTCGCGCACCACCTGGCCCATCGCCCCCACCGCCGCCTGGTACGTGGGGAAGCTGCGGCCGTGCATATGCAGCGACACGGCGTGGCGCAGCAGCCAGTAGCACGTCTCGTGCTCCGCCGCCTCCCCATCGTCGCCCGCCTGCGCCCCGCCTCCTCCTCCTCCACCAGCTGCACCGGCCTGCAGCAGCGCCCGAGCGCCCTGCAGCTCCTGCCACCCTCCGCTGCCATCCTGCAGCGGGGTCCCCCCGCTAACCTCCGCTAACCGCCGAGCGGCTGTGGCGGCGCCAGCCGCAGCCGCCTGCTGCTGCTGCTGGGCCCCGCCCTGGCTCTCCTCGTCGTCGCCGTCCTCCTCGTCCTCCTCCAGTCCCGACACCTTGGCCTGTGCCGCCAGCGCCGCCATGGCAGCGCCCGCGGCCTCCCGCGCGGCGCGGGTGCACTTGACGCGGCCCGTCAGGAAGCCAACGGGGTCCTTGAGGACCTGGTGGCGGCGGGGTCACGAGGAGCCAGGGGCCAGGGGCCAGGGGCGAGGCGCGCAGGGGGAGGTGAGGCGCGTCGCGCACGCGGCGCTATCACCCCCGCTGCCTCCTGCAGCCAGCCGCTGCTGGCCGGGGTTCGGGCGCGACGCGGGCTGCTCTCCAAACAGGGCGCTGGCCGGCCGGCGGCCAGCTGCCATGCAAGCGGCCGACGGCGTGCCCGGTACGCCCCGGCCCACGCGGGCCGAGCTCGCCGCAGGCCCCATGCCGCCGGGCCCTCGCCCTCGCCCCCGGCCCCCAAGCCGCAGGCCGCCCCTGCATCATAGCTTCTAGGCCGCCACCGCCATGCAACTTGCAGAGGCCCCATGCTGGGCGCTGCCGACCAGCACCTGCGCTGCTCGCCACTCGCGCCCCCCCCCTCGCGCCCCCGCTGCCGGCTCCGCACCTGCTGGTACACGGGGTTGTCGAACACCATGAACCGCGGGTCGGCCCAGCTGGCAGCGCCCCGCAGCGACGCAAAGCCCGGGTGCGTGAACATGAAGCCGCCCGCGCCGCCCGTACCCGGGCTGGTGCTGGCGCCAGCGCTAGCACCGGCTCCGGCTGTGCCCGCTGCTGCGTCCTGGGCGCGGGCGTGCCTGACGTCGGCGTCCGGCCGCATGAGGCACATGGCCAGGTTCATGTCGCAGGAGTGGACCTGAGCGGGCACCAGCAGGGGCCCGGGGGGCGCAGCGTGAAGAAGGCACGGGTGCGGCGGGCTCGGTGCGGCCAACTGGAGGCCCCCTGGGTCCTCGAGGCGCGAGGCGGCGGCGGGGCGCACCTGCGTCTCCGCGGCGCAGTGCTCCGCGGGGCCGCCCGCCGTGGCTGCCAGCAGCCCCACCGACAGCACCACGCCCGCGCCGCCGTGCGCCCAGCTGTGGCGGCACATGGAGCGGTTGCCCCGGAAGGAGATCTGAAGGGGAGGGAACACGGCGCTCATGGCCAAGGACGTGCCCAGGGAGCCACCACGTGTCGCCATGGGCCGGGCATGCCCTCGGTGTTCCACGCCCAGCAGCAGCCCGCGCCAGGCGCAGGCCCCCTCCCGCCGCCGTCAGCGCGGCGGTGCGCTGCCAGCGCACTGCGCGTGGCGCTGCGGCCCCCACTTTGCCGCCACCACCACCACCGCCACCACCCCCATTGCAACCATCACCACCGCCACCGCCGCCACCCCCCCCCTAACCACCATCACCGCCACCACCGCCGCTGCCGCCGCCGCCGCACCTTGAACACCAGCGACCTGCCGCACAGCTCCTGGCCGCGGCCCGTGCCGCCGCGGCACAGCCGCGCGCGGTGCAGGCACGCCTGCGCCGGCCGGCAGGGGCAGCCCGCGGGCGGCAGCGGGCCCGCCGCCAGCGCCAGGTGTGGCTGCCGCGCAGCCTCCTCGGGCGGCGGCAGCGCCGGCGTGTGCGGCCCAAAGTAGGCCGTGTACAGCAGCGCCGACACGTTGACGGGCGCCGACTGGTAGCGCCGCAGCACCGCCTGGCGCTGCCGCACGATGGCCGCCTGCTGCCACGGCTGCAGCGCCGGCGGCGGCGGCGGCGCCGCCGCCGCGGCCAGCCGCCGCGACTGCGCCTCCCGTTGATCCAGGAGCCGCCTGCCGCCGCCGCCGTCGCCGTCGCGGCGGCGGCGGCGGCGCCGACGACCGATTGCCTGGCCAGCCGCGGCGCGGGCGTCGCCGGGGCCCGCGGCGCTGGCGGCGGCGCCGCCGGCTGTGCCGTTGAGGCGCCGCCACCGCGGCATGCCAATGCCGGCCCCGTCCAGCTCCACAGCGTCCCAGTCGGCTCGCTCGGCGTTGGAGACAAAGGGCCAGCTGCGTATGAGCAGGTCCTCGCGGCCCGCGGCGCGCGCCAGCGAGGGCCAGTGGCAGGGCGAGCACACGGCGGCGAGCGGCGAGGGGACGAAGAAGCCGCGCGGGTTGTGGTCGCCAAAGTGGTCTGAAATCGCGTACGGCAGCGTGTGGTCATACCCGTACAGCATGCGCCGTACGCCTGCGGCGCGCGCACACGCGGGTGGACAGAGGCCTTGACGGCACGGCAGGCCGAGGCGGGAGCAGCAGCGGCGGGCTCTACGCGAGCCAGAAGGCAGGAGCCGTGTTCGGTGCTTCGGTAGGCAGCTGCAGCAGCGGTGCCCCGTCAGAGATCAGCTGGTCTAACAGCTTCCCGTACCCATGGGGAACCACAGCGTGTCATCGTCCCCCAGCAGCATCCATTTGTAGGTAGGGCCGTAGTGGCGGTGCGCCAGGAAGGGCGCCACCTGCCATCGGGTGTCGCCCGGCTTGTCGCGCTCGGGGCCGCTTACGTTCCTGGCAGGTGAGGAGGAGGCGTGAGCGGGGCGCGCGTCGGGGGTGCATGCGGGGTTTGGAGGACTGGTTGGCGGCACATGGTGGCGGGCAGGGAGCTCGCCTGTTGGGGAAGTAGGCATAGGTTTCATTGAACGTGTTTCCTTCGCGGTTGAGCTGATCCACCAGGGTGGCGTTCTCGAGCGCGATGAAGGTGCGCAGGCCGGCTCTGCAGAGTTTGGGCATCGAGGGGGGGAGGGGTCGAGCCACATGGCACGTATGTTCTGGGTCGCCCCCAGCCGCATACCTGAGTGGCCTGGAAGCCAGCGCTAGCTGCAGGCGCTGCGTGTCGGTGTTGACCACTAGGACAAAGTCCTCCGGCCTGAAGCGGGGCTGCCCGACACCACCGGTCGACAGACCGACTGTGTTTGCTTCCGCATTGCTGAGTATATGTACTAGGAACGTAATGAGCAGGGCCTGCGCACTTGCCCTCCACAAGGGAAGGCGTGGCAATTTTTGCATAGCTGCCACCTCGCTCCCATGTCCAGGGAATTCAGCGGACGTCGTGATGTTAGTCGTGCTAGGACAGAGGCCCCAACGCGAACTACGGAGAAATTGGAGCCGGATTGGAACATTATTGGAACTGAAACCCGTTGGGCAATGGCTTGCACACCTGCATGGCGCATACGCTTTTCCATGCCTGTGTTTAGTGTTAAGAGCCTTGGATCGAGCACAGCGAAGTTCGCCGGCGCATCTAATATGGCCTGCGCGGACGACCCTTGCTGCGCTGACGGAGGTACCGGCAATACCCGCTTAGATGCCGACATAGCGGATGCAGTGCGGTTTGGGCTACCGGACCCTAGAGAACTCACCGATGACCCGGTGCTGGCGGGCTGCTGCGCGGAGGACCTTAAGGTCATGCGGCGGGCAGCTGCGCTGCGGGAGGCGCTAATGGAGGCAGATCGCACCACGGAGCGCTTGAAGCTGCAGCAACAAGCGCGTCCCGGCGCCGCACCGCCGCCGCCAGCACAGCAGCCTAGCGAAGAGAGCTCCCTGGAATCCGACGAGGACGACGACCCAGGTACGCAGCCGCAGACCAGCGTTGGTGCCACGTACATTTTGAGCACTGCTACTCTGCTACTCCCGCAGAGCTGGCGGAGCTGCGGCAGCGGCGATTAGCGGAAATGCAGCGGCAGGCGGCGTCCCGGCAGCAGCAGACCGGCCAGGGCTACGGGCAGCTAAACGAGCTGACGCCGGCGTCGCTGCTGGTGCGGTGCCCCCGCTGCGACCCCCGCCTCTAGCCGTGCCGCGGAGCCGCTCAATTTTTTCGTCGGCGCGCCTCGCCGCACTGCTCCGCGACACGAGGCCGTCGCGCAGCTCGTTCGGCCGGTGCCTGTTTCGTTCCTAGCAGTGGCGCAAACACAGCGCCCGCCCTCCTGGTGCTTGCAGGGCACGGTCGAGGCGCTGTCGGGGCCGGCGGTGGTGCACCTGGCGACGGCAGGCTGCGAGGTGGGAAGCCGCATGGGGCCGCGGCGCATGCGCCGCCCCGCCTCCATCCGCACGCGCACACGCGCTCTGCCCGCCTGCACCCCCAGCGACACCCGCAGCAGTGGCCCGCCGGCGCCCGGCGCTGCGGCGCTGCGGCGCTGTGCCATGGCCTCACCCCAACACACGCCTAGCTGACCGCTTGCCCCCATCTCTTCCCTCCCTCCCTGGCCCCCTGCCCCGGCGCCCCACCGCCGCCCCTCGCCAGGCGGGCGCTCTGCTGGACGAGCACCTGGCCTCCCTGGCGCACCAACAACGGGGCACCTACTTTGCTCGGGTGCCCGTGCGCCGCGGCGAGCCGCTGCTGGCCAGCCTCGGGGTCGGGCAGGCGGCGGGTGAGGCAGGCGAGGGCAGAGCTTGGGGACGTGCTGCTAGCGAGCGGTGGGGTGCTGGCCTGGCCCTTTCGCCCCTTGGGCGCCACAGGGTGCACTGGGCCGCGCTGCGCTGGCCGTACAGAGCCTGGGAGGGTGGGCTTGGTTGCGGCAGGGCATGTGTCCGTGGAGGCAGGATGAGTCTGATGCCCCTCGGATGCCGCAGGGCTGGTGTGCTTCCGCTCCGGTGCCGTGGTGGGGCGGGCGCCGCTGTCGCAGTTCGGGCCGCCGGGCGGCCTAGTTGAGGAGGAGGTGCGCGGGGTGGGGGGCTGGCAGTGGGAGGGGGCGGCTGCTGCGTGGGAGCCGCGCGGTGGGCTGCCGCGCGGCAGGCGGGCGGCGCGAGGCGGCGAGGCCGCGAGGCGGGCGCTGCTGCAGCTGCAGCTAGCTGGCGCCCGCGAAGAGCCCCCGGCAGCGCCCAAGAGCCGCCGACCATGCCACATGGCCTCTGCAGTGTGCCCGGCCGGCCTGGCAAGGGGTGCCGCGACGTGCCTGAAGCGGCCCGTCCGTTGGGTCGCTTTCACGCCGCGTACGCCCTCGCACCCCCAAATCTCACTCCGTCAGGTGGCGGCCTACCCTGGGTGCAGGGGGCTGGAGCGAGCGTGCCCATCGTGCCCTGCACTGCGCCCACCCGAACCCGCAACCGCAACCCCCCCCCCACCCCCCAGGTGACGGCCTACCTGCGGCGCCTGCGGCTGCTGCGGGGCGAGCAGCAGCCGGCGGGGGCGCGCGGCTCGGCGGCGGCGGGCTCGGACGGAAGCGACCAGGTGCGGCTGCGTAGCGCCGGGGGGTTTGGGGGGGGGGGGGTTGGGG